>NBIV01000347.1:0-77004 GCA_003194525.1 Gracilariopsis chorda
CCTGAGCTGGCGTCATTTCGCCAGAAACGTCTTGGGGGATGCCTGTATCCTGTAGGTCGACCACGTAGGGTGGGGGCGTCCAAACCAAGGAAAGGTCAAAAGGTGTCGTACGCGTGGACCGATGGACTTGATTATTGTAGGCATAGACCAAAGGTTGGACGTAATCGTCCCAGTCCAACTGCGTCGGTGTTCTCTTTATGCTAGTTTGGCATTCAAAAGGCAAAGAATTAAAATGAACGAATAACGACTCTTGAAACCCAATTTTGAATGAATCAAATTTCTCAAAATAATTCCATACATAGCACAGAGCTAGTTTGCTTGGGACAAAAGACTAGCAGTATACTAGACATTTCCCAGTTTCTTTGGAGGTAAAAATAGCGCCAGACTCCACTAATACCTACCCTCTCAGGTGCACGTGGAATCCAAATCTTACTGGTCCTGAGCGAGTGCCCCTTCAAATAGCAAAATAGAATAGATAGAATAGATAGAATAGATACATAGCGTTACATAACCAAATAGCTTTGGCTTTCTATCACCCGTTGCCCGACCTGCTCCCTGCATCGCATGCTCTACCCCACGTACTACGAAAAAGACGCTCTGCTATCACGTGCACCACCTCATCTACGTGCGCCATAATATTACGCTCCCCGATATCCCACTCCGCCACCACCCTCCCTTCTCTGTTTCCAAGCATCCGTTCTCCTTCTCCTTCCCCCGCCATGATACCCTGTTGCCATCCCCGTTGCACCTTCTATGGCCGCACCGCGTTCTCTCTCCAGAGTCACCAACGCAGGTGCCCTCATCGACTCACCCCGACAAACGCCCTTCCTCCTCCGCCAACGCTCCCGTCTCAGTTCCCTCCAAGGACCAAGCGACGAAAAATCCGTTCCAAACCTCTCCACCATTCCTCCTCCCACTCCCTCACAACCGCCCCTCCGACAACGTCCCCCCTCGCCGAAGATGAACCCTATCACATCCAACAGGCCTCCCTTTCCCTCCAAACACAAGACGCACACCACATGGCAAGTCACGCCCTCTGTTCAGTCCTCCTCCTCAAACCCACCCCCTATACCTCGTCCCAATCCCCCTCCCCTCTCCTCAACAACCCCCATCTCGAGCAACTCGTCCTCTGCATCTCCTCCATCGCTTCCTCCTTCAGCACACGCAAAGCCGACGAACTCATCTCCTCTTCTCAACCACCCGAACTTCTCCAAGTCAGCCTTCCAGAAAATCCATCTCCTCCGCAAAGCAGTGCCTCGCACTCCAAGAACACCTCGCTCAAGGAACGCATCAGCTCCACCGGCTTCCTCCCTCTCACACTCAACCAACGAGCACAACTCTTCTCCGCAACCCTCTTCCAAAAAGGTGCCACAGACGTCCTGAAGCAACAACTCGCTCTCGCACACTTCAACAACACCTTCTTCCAACCCGTCTCCAATCTTCCCCTTCCTCCTCTTCCACCCCCGCCTTCGCCATCCTATGGCCGCAGCCTTTGGAAACAAAGTCGTTCCTGCCTTCAAACAAGCCATCATGCAGTGCCACATCAATGACATCGTCTGGCACACCCCCGAAACAAACGGTATGGAATCTTTCGTCGGTCTCGTCCAGTCTATACTCCGATAAGTCCGCCACCTCACTCAAGAGCTCCTCCATCAACTCATATCCCCTTCACATCACCCTTCTCAACTTCTCAGACGCATTCCGCCGAAAGTGTATCTCCGAAAACCTCACCCTCCTCGGATACCTCCCAAATCCTTCTCCCCTCTTCCTCCCCCGACACGCAGATTCATCCCACATTCGTCCTCCAACATCCCACGCGAAAACAAGAATGGACCTCATTCAGCGCGCCATCTCTGCAATCCTCAACCCACTCCTCTCTTCCGCCCTCCTCGGTTTCTCATTCCGTGACGCCCACGGTGTACTCCGCCACTGCCACCCCATCCTCTCCAGCTACTCGCAGACATCCCAGAGGCAAAGGAACATCCTCGCCATCTCGCACGGAACAACGACCACAGCACCCCTGCCCCAAGATGTTACCGTCCCCCGCGAACACTCTCCCTCAAACACAAACCCATCCACTTCCGCACACAATTCCAGACTCGAAACAAACGCAGAGAACACGCCGCTCTCCTTCGCCAGTCCGACGAAGCCCAGCTCGCCCGCAAGCCAAAAGTCGCTCGCACCAAAAACGGTACAAGCAACCAGAGCCTCCAGTCCCTCTCCCTCGCAAAGTATCCCTCTCTCTTCGAATCTTACGCCATTTTCAACATCACTCCCTTCTCTCCTCTTACAACATCTTCGCCTTCGAACCCCTTCACAACTTCCACCTCGGCGTCTCAAAGCTCATCAAAGCCACCGCCATCGAACGACTCCGCTCCGAATCACTCTTCACCACAGTCGGCCCCAACAACACCAAACGTTCCTTCCATTCCATCCGCACCTCAATCCTCAAACACTCCAACTCCATCCTCGCCGCCATCGAAAAGGACTCCCCGCACCCGGCCTCCACATCGACTTCTCCACAACCGACAACTCCCAAGCCCTCAACGGCTTCTTCACCACAGAAGGCTTACGAGGAATGCTGGAAGCAAAGGATTACCGCACCCTCGACATGGTCTTCCCCTTCATCGGCGCCTTCTTCGACAGATGCTGCAAAGAAACCGACTCCTCCCCCATCACTTCTGTCTTCACCAAGTACACAGACCTCCTTCTCTCCGCTATGCGATACAACTCCTCCCCCGAATGGACAGACACCTCCCTCCTATCTCTCGAAAAACACATCAGATCCTTCAAAGTCACAGCCGCATCCATTCTCGGACCCTACCACTCCTCCCACCTCGGCACCCTCAAGTTCCATCTCCTCGACCACATCGTCGAAGACATACGCCGATACGGGGGTCTCCACTTCAACGACGCAGGCATCTTCGAGCACGCCCACGTCCTCTTCAAATCACATTACTCCAAAACTTCCAAGCGAAGAGCCACCGCCCATACAGAAACCATCCGTGCTATAGACCGCTCCAATCTCTTCAAAGACTGGAATCCACTTTCCGCAGACCCTTCCCTATCCTCCCATGCTCGACCTCAAACTCAACCGCAACCACGCAAACCCTCCTTCGTACGTGACGGAAAACATCTTTCCTTCTACGACATCTTCACAGCCGCAAAGTACCTTGCATCCACCCCCAACGCAAGTCCAAAATTTCTTCAAGAACTCTTCTCCTCAGACACGCTCTCCATCATCTCACAACTAGGTCCCACCACACTTCATTCCTTCGTCTCCCTTTCCATCGAATATCTCAAGCTAAATCCCTCACCCAACAACCTCCGTCAAACTCGTCTCACCTTCGTCAACTCCGCATACGTCGTCGGCGGTTACATCCCAACACTACACAATTACAACCAAGAACGAAACGAACTCGTCCTCCAAGAACCCTCCGTCCCTCTCCTCCAGCGCATCTTCGCCGTTCCATCATTCGGACCTTCCAGATCACCAAAGTTCTCCCATATCCTTGTCGCAGGAACCAACTCCTCCTCTCCATCCACACCCACTGTATGGGTCTCCAAGCTCATTGCCCTAGTTCGCTTCAAACTACCTTCCCCCTCTTCAAGCTCTTCCACCCCCATTACAAAGGAATTCGCTTTCGTACAATTCCTTGAACTCGTACCACCCGCCACAATGTCGATATCACCTCAACTGCGTCTGACTTCGGTGGTCAACCGATGAAGAGCGGGACACACCACCGATCCAGTTCCATCTCCAACTTCCACCGACGACAAGTATCTCCTTGGTTCGGCCTCATTCCTTCCACCTCCAATCTAGGTGCAGTCACGTCATTCGAGAAAACTACCCACCCCCCATTCACTCCTCGTCTTCATTGGCGCTTCCATCGTTATACATCAATCGATTCTATATCGTGACACCTCTCAAAGCCTACGCCCACAATCTACAACACATCAGTAAACCACCCGTTCCACCAGTAACACTATTTCTTCTACAACTTGTTCTTCATAACCTCCCAGAACTTCTCCACTGCGCCTCGACATGATCCGTCGCCTAACTCTCCCAACATCTTGACTCCTCTTTCACCAACCTCTTCATCACACATCTTCTGGCCGACACGCAGCAACATAACAGTCAGCACCCCTCCCAGCCGTTTCGTCATATGTTCCAAAAAGTAGTTCATCCTTCACGGCCACAGTAATATCTTCCGCTTCGAAGGTATCCACAGCGCTACCGTCGCTTTCTCTATCCCATTGCCAGCTATACAACGCGGGTCACCCTCATCGCAACCTTCATTCTCCAATTCTTCATGATGTGACTCTCTCACCATCTCCACGCTCACCAAAGTATATTCTCTACCGCGAGCGGAAAATATCACGTACACGTAGAAAAATAACAACTGCCATCTTCTCCACGCCCACATCTGTGTCCATTGCCTTCAAAAACACATCCGATCCACCATCCAAAACGAGCCAAATCATACTGTCCCATCAACGTACTCATCTTCCCTCCTTTCCGTTCCCACCTCATATCCATGAATTCTTCCAACACTTCCATCGCAGCCCCGTTCTTGAAAGTACATGTCCCCTTCATAAACTCTCTCAGCGCCCAGCAAACCTTAAATCCAGAATACGTAAGAATCTTCGATTGTTTTTATCCTCCAAGAACATAACTACCGCTCTTCGCCTCCCCATCTCCTTGAACTTCATCTTTGCTTTCGTCTAACTGCTTCTTCAACTCAATGTCTAGCTCTGTCCCCTCTTGCGGTCTCACACGTCTGGCTATCAAGTCATATCCAAGCAAAGAAAACATTTTGTCCCGTGCCGCACGCTTCTGAACCCAATCACATCACTCAACTTCTGCTTCATACGTTGCGTCAAACACCTGTCCGCAACAACCTCCGCACGCATTGATCTTCCTACCAGCTTCACGAATCGACCCCATCTCCCCCTCAATTTCAACGGCAACCAAGTACTTCAATAATTCATTACTTCCTCCTCGCGACGAAGGCGTGTACGACCTCATCTCAGATGCAATCTCAAACGGACATCACGTACCATTCCTTTCCTCCACAACAAACACATTCCCCTCTTTTCCCTTCCCCAATACTTCGCATCGATTCGTCCAGCTCCTTTCCACACCCTCCGAAGTAAAACAAAGCTCCGGTACCTCCACCTTCGCATAGTAAAACAACCTATCATATACTACCCTGGCAAAACCCATAGAAACCCTCTTGCACATCAACCACATACTTCCTACGCCCTTGCAATTCCTTTTCACATTCAGATCCCTTTCTCTCCCCTCGTCTCACCTTCATCCCTTCCCGTAAGCTATCCATCAGCTAATTCTTCTCGCTCATCTCTTCTCTCATCCTCTTCAGTTCCTCTTGCGTCAGCTTCAGCGACATCTTTAGGCTGCATTGGTCCCTTTGGTCTGCCCGAGTTCTGCCTTCAACATATTGACCTCTCAAACTAACGAAGATCGAGACATCACACCGATGTGTCATTCCCTGCATCTCCCAAAATATTGACAGGCAGCCGTCGCTCCTGAGCAGGCTCACTTGGCGACCGACGAACACTTCGTTTCTTCTCTCGCATTCCTTCCGGAGTCCGCGGCGTTTATGCTTCCTTTATCACTTTCCAAGTCTTTAGCCATTTGCACTTTCGCGCCCATACCGGGGTGCTCGTACGTTCTCCGCTTTTCGATGCTTCTTGTATTCCATCCGTCGTTCTGACCACTTCTTCCACTTCTCGCGTTTCCTTTAAATCAGAGGGGCGTTCCATTCCTTCCTTTATTCTCTCTCTCGTCCATCTCCCCTTCACAATGTGATCCTCTTCGTCCCATCACTCTCTACCAAAGGGACATTCACCTCTCCTCCATATTGATTTCCCCTTAGGGATCCACCTCTCTTCAGTGCAACTGCCTCTTCCATTGTTTCTTTTCCGGCATTTCTTCATCTTTATTTCGGTCTTCGACCCGCGCATTTGCTTTCAACCCTCTCTGATGTGGTACCTTTTCTCTTCTCCTAGCAACCGACCCTTTCTTACCCTCCACCCTACCACTAGATCCAGGCATAGATCGCTGTACCGGAACCGAATCTCTCCTGCGTGCTACATGCGCATGGGCATCAGCCTTCAAATTCTCACTCTTCGTTCGTTCAATCGTCGTGCGCTCATTAGTCGTGCGCTCACTCGTCGTGCGCTCGGATCCGACGTTCTTTGCCCCACTTCTTCTCCCTCTCTTCGAAGCACCTTTCTCCTGACCTCCTCCCCAATAATCCGCTCCTGGGAACACATGATTTCGATTTCGTTCCACTCGCGGCTCGCTCCTCAATAGTCTTTCGCCGCGTCATAGGCGCACTCGCCGTACCACCCCTTGCCGGGCCTTGCTTCTTTTTCTTCGGCGCCATTCTTGGAGTCAAACCTCTTTTGCAAGTGGCTAGTGACGCTCTGGGATGGCGCACGCCGTGTGTTGTCCGGGAAAATCTCACCACCCAATGCGCACAAAAAATCTTTGTTTTTTATGAAATCTTGAGAATACAATCCTCCGTGGTACCGAAAATGGACGTTTCTGTGTCACATCTATATCGCTTTGTATTTCTATCCTTACTGAAAAGTGATGTTCTATTAAGTTAGGACTACACATCCGTTCAAATAATAAACGACATCCTTTAGCCAAGCTGTGGAGAAAGGTTTATAACAACAAACTAGTCAATGGCTATCGTTCCATCCTCCACATTCAAATGAGTTTGCCAGTCCATAAACATCACCGTATCTGGCGAAGAGTTCCTCTCCTTGCTCTATGTTGGCTGCCGCCTCCATCTTAATAAGTTTGTAGTCCGTTAATCCCCCTGGTGTTCGTCCCACTCCCGGTGTCCGTTTCATTCGCACATTAGCCTCCCTTTTTTTCACGAGGCCATCCACCATGGCATCTAACTGTTTATCCCCTTCCACGTACTTTGGATCGTTGATATACCCCGCAATACAAAAAGGGGAAGGAACCACCCATAAAATGGGGTTTGGTTGTTTTCCATGCCAATTCGTCAGCTGTTTTCGATGCGGAAGTGATTGGAACTGTTGACCGTAGACTTCTATCTCCACCGCATACTTCCGGAAGCGATCCTTCGTCACACCCATGAATCCCTCCCGTAGGTCTTGTGCACTTCTTTCCGATTCGAAAGGTCATGATAAACCAACGTCCCGTAGAAATAGCACACTACCTCACCTGCAGCAATTCGACGAGTTGCAAACACTCCAAAACCAGCCTTTTCGTGACGAATAGTAGACTTGCCTACTCGCAACCCATATTGCACAGCCTCCATTGCCAATAGAGGTTTCATGTTCTCCAGATTCATTCTTCCCTACAGCTCCCTCGGCCATCCATCCATAGCTTTCTTCCTTCCCAACTTCCCTAGAATTTCACTTTACCAAAAAGTGGAGAGAAAGTCGACAAGGTGTGGGGGAAGAATTTGGTACGGTGGAAATCCGTCGACAGCCCTCCATAACACGGAGTGCCTGCTTTGTCCATTTGGAATGCAGAGGAAACACAATGGGCCATATATCAAAGCTCCTGGCTCTTCTTAATATCCGTGTGTCCTTCCCGTATTATGGAAGCGAAGCGAACAATAGCGGCATGCCTGGCGTGTTCAAAGCAAGCTTTGTCCGGTTCACACCCCACAAACTGCCGATTCTTGGGCAGATCTATGCACGCCATCGCTGTTGAGAACGTTCCGGCAAAAATGTCGACCACGAGGTCTACTGGCTGAGTGAACCTGCAAATCAGCTCTTTCAGAAGTGCCCTACACTTCTGTTCCAGTCGCACCCTCTTCCTCGTATACTTCCCATCCAGGTATTTCACAGACCACATGAGCATCTCAGTATTTGACATCGGCGGCACCTGATCCATGATTGCATGATACGCTGGGTATCGTGAAGCAACATAATTGAAGTTCTCATAGTTGACCATCCGGTGCTGTTTTGCATAAAAATCTCCAGAACGAACAGCATGTACAGCGTATTCTGTCGTCTGGTGCAACCGGCAACTTCTTCTCCCAACGTTACCCGTCTTATTACCTAAAGACTGTACGAAATGGAGGGGCTGTTCGTCGATGACAAAGAAGTAACGCTTCGTATCAGAGTCATCCATGTAGGTAACTTTCCGTAGCACATCCCGCCACAACTGTACCTGATCCCATGAGCAGAACTGTATAATATGTCCACCAGGACTTAGAAGCTTTGACGACCTCCTGGCTGACCTGCTCATGCCTTCTCTGTCAGAATATCGTGTTCGCTGTTCTCCAAACGACGCTCAGAACGAGTCCCATATGGCGGATCGGAAAGCAGGAACTGTACCCTTCTTCAATAGATACCTCGCTTTCGCCAGACTTGTTCTCGTCAACGTCGACGAGATTTTCGAACTAGAAGTTGTGGAGACGGAAGTTGCGGGACATTTCCTTCTCACAATACTTGTAAGCTATCACATCATCCAAAGTCGTAGGGTACGGTGGTGCACGAATCCCGTGCCTTCGACATCATACGATAAGTTCTGCGACAAAGCTGTTGTCTGCAGTCCTTCAGTGGCCTTTGGTGCAGTACCACGTTCTGCATCCTCTACCATCTCTATCTCTTCCATTTCTTCCTACTCACCCTGAGCACCTCCTTCCACACGCTCAGCACGTTCGTTCCCACCACCGGCCGTACCAGTTTCTACCAGCTCCATAATGATGTAAACGTCTTCTGCGGGCTCTGGTTTCACAGCTTGATGTATTTTGACATTGCTTCTATGCAACGCAATGAGCTTCAGAGGCTTTATGGCCTCTTGAACCGTAGTGACAAGAGATTAACTAAAGTTTTCAAACCGCAAAGGGAAAAGTCTCGTTTTCGTGATGATGAACCTTTTGAGGGCATCCCATTTGCTGGCAGCAGAGATATCGAACAGTTTCTCTTGTACCACCACATTATAAAGGTCACCAAGGTATTCTTTGGCACAAAGGCGAAGCGCTATATCCACTGGGTAGGGCAGATTCCATGCCCATTTGGTAACATTTTCTTCTACGGTGGTGACGTTCTTCTCCTTCACAAACTGTTTGGAAGAATCTTTGTGTTGGAAGCCCATGAAGCGTTGTGCGATATCGGTGACGACTACAATGATATAGTCGAGTCGAATGTAAGGCAAGATCATATCCTCAACATTGGGAAACCCGAGGAATTGGGCGAAACAATCCCAAGCCCTGGTCACCAGCTGCACACCATACCCGACTCTCTGACTCTGGGTCTGTCCGACAAACTCACTTTCAAGAACTTCTTAACTGCTATGCCCCTTTTCCTCTTCCTACCACTTCCTTTCTTATCCACGGCATTCTGTTGCACCATAGACAACCCAATGAACAATTCAAAGTCGGTGCAAGGATCCATGTGGAAAGCGGAAGTTTTCTTGGTTGCTCCTAGAACATGGGACTTGCAAAAGACAGATAGCAACACGTTACGGGGAATTCTTTTAAGCCCTTCCGTTTCACAATAAACCATCCTAAAGTCCCTTACACGCCTGTCTTCTTCACGGTCCTTTACGCCCACCACTCTTGCCATAAGATAGAGTTGACGTGGAGGGCCTCTGAGAGACATGTTACGGAGCTCGGAGTCCGAATACGAGATGTAATCCGGTCCGATGAGAGTGGGAAACATTTCCTTGGCAGAGTCATGAACGTTGCGAATTTGTACCACGAACTCCACAAAGTCGGTGTGCTTCAAACTTCTCGGCTCATACACATTTTGCCTCGTCGCTGCGTAGTCACCACGAACTGCAAGATAAGCATCAATAAGCTCTTCTCCGGTTCCGTGCATCTTGAATGAACCCGTTTCCTTTGGATTATGCTTCTCTTCGTTTTGGGTCGAGGACCGTGGTCCGAGGTTCATGGTGCTCCATCACGAACACGATGGAGCGCCAGGCATGAATTCTAATTAAACTTTCGTGTCCTGGCGCTCCAACGTGTTCACGATGGAGCACCACGACACCTCAGACCATGGTCCTCGACCAAAAAAACTATCAAATTCTTTTTGCAATGCAAGTAATCGGGAGGGGAATTGCAGGGATGCTACGTTGACGACAATGGATGTCATGAAACGTCTTGAAAACGATATATAGTGCTTACGTCCATCTCTATGGAACCAAGCAGGCGTGATGACGGGAGCTTCAAAAGAAAGCGGTAACACTGTTGGAGACGACCACTCCGGTGCTTTGTTTAACAAGAAAAAGTTGTTCTTCGGGTTCAATAGAAGTTTTCAATCCCCTTAACTAACGCAACGACTGCGGTTGCGAAGAATGCGCAAGTCGCTTTTGACTTGGTTGCCACGGATTATGTTTCTCTTCGTTTTGGGTCGAGGACCGTGGTCCAAGGTGTCATGGTGCTCCATCCCGAACACGATGGAGCACCAGGCATGAATTCTAATTAAAATTTTGCGTCCTGGCGCTCCATCGTGTTCGCGATGGAGCACCACGACACCTCGGACCATGGTCCTCGACCAAAAAAATAACCAAATTCTATTTGCGATGCAATTAATTTGGAGAGGAATTGCAGGGATGCTACGTTGACGACAATGGATGTCATGAACCGTCTTGAAAACGATATATAGTGCTTACGTCCATCTCTTTGGAACCAAGCATCGTGATCACGGGAGCATTCGACGTCAGCAGGTGCCAAGAAAACGCAAGCGCGACATTTGAAGTACTCAGCCATGGCTTCCACTGGGAATAAGATAAACGCGCCATCACGGAAACGGACTCTGAGGAAGCCTGTTTCGCCAAAGAGCCGCGTTATCGACATGCCGACCACGCGAGGCAAAGCGAAGAGCCGGGGCGCC
The DNA here is from genome assembly GCA_003194525.1 of Gracilariopsis chorda. Lineage (NCBI taxonomy): Eukaryota > Rhodophyta > Florideophyceae > Gracilariales > Gracilariaceae > Gracilariopsis > Gracilariopsis chorda. The sequence goes on from NBIV01000347.1 coordinate 10,861, forward strand.
ACCCGAACTGCCAGCCACCCTGAGCCATCAATTGGGGGCAATACGGGTCAGGAGCTTAAGGGCGATGCGGAGGTCAATCTGTTCGTACGAGTTGGGAGTAGTGATGCGTGATGAGTAGGAAAGGCGAAATTGCTCGGTGTGGGCGTTGCTGGGGGCCGGGGACGACACTCTGTCGTTCTCTACACAACAATCTCCTGTCCTCTACGCAGAGACCTGGAGAGGACTTGGTGGTTATCTTTAAGACAAATATTTCGTCACACCAAGATGAGAAGTACCCTTATGTTTTGGGGGTCCCGAGGAACCGCCCGCAACTTTGACGGAGATGGTTTCAGCGGTTTTATATGCATGGGACACTGCGATGATTAGTGTCAAAATTGAAGGCGGAGAGGGGAATGGGTCGGTTCCACCGCAGTCAGGAGCAAATGTGAAGACTGTCCACTGAATTACAGCTTCCAGGACCACTGCAAGACAAGTCAAGCGCCTTCCCGCTGTTGCTGGTACACCATCAAGCATTTTGGTGACCAAAGCGCCGGTGAAGAGCCTTGAGAGCGGTGGAGAGGCTCCGGTGAATACCCGTCAGAGCGGTGGAGGAACATCAGGTGCTCTCGCGGGCGGCTCTGGAAACCAAGGAGGCCCTGAAGTCAGAGCAAGCTCTGATGATGACGTCATAGAGGTGCCTGTACTCTCCAGGAACGATCTTGATCCGGAAGAGAGGGTTTTATATGATGACAGTGATGCTGTTCCTTCGGAAGAGGTGGATAACAGTTTGGGGGTCTTAGACATCAATCGAGATGATTATGACCAGCACAATTGCGTAATCGATATCCACAGCATTCAATTTCCGAAGAACACGGTTCGTTCGAAGAATGACAAACATCTTCGAGATACTTCGAACAAACTGAGGAAATTCGGATGGATTCCTTTTCTTGGGTCGATTGCGGTGGCCCTGTTGGAGGAAGTGCCAGTTTGTGACGCTATTGATGCGAGTGGGCGTTTGATTGTTCCTGTGGTATTGGTGGACGGCTTCCATGGAGTGAGTTTTATACTGGACCTCGAGCATGATGGTGCGAAATGGGCACGGATTACTGCTGGTTTGAACGTCACGCTTTGGGAACGGAACGACGGCCGGAAAATGACATTGAATGAGGTGTTGTGGCTGCGGAAGACGTTGAATGATTTGAGCTCCAATGTTCTGGTGATTTCCTTCGCTAATAAGATTCACACTGCTGTTTCGTTTATTCGTAATGGCGTAGAGCAGGATGGGTATGATTTGTCAAAGGTTAAAACAAGCCAAATCACGGTGGTGTTGTGGAGCAGTGAGACGAAGGGGAAAGAAGGGAAGATACGTCATTTCAATCGCCATTCTGCTCTTGTTCTGACGTTTGCGCGTAATCCCGTTCTGTTAGAGTTCTTCGATGTGGTGTGGCAGGAGACCCCTCAAACTGGAATCACTCATGTGTCTAGTGATATTCTGCTTGAAATGTCAGGGGAGAAGTTTTGTTTCACTATCAAATGTCTACAGGCGCATGTTCGAGTGAGGTCGGCGGCCACTGTGAAAATGGGACCGTTTGAGGATTTCCGAAAGTGCTTCTTCGACTGCGCTTCTAGAACGTATGACATTTGCAGTGAGCTGAGGAGTTCCATGAAGGAGAAAAAGAATGTACAGGAAGTGATGAATACCACGGTTACCATCGGCGATTCTGACCAGACTGTGTCAAAGTATATCATATCTCGTCTAGGGAAGTGGTATAAGAAATAGAAACGCAGTTCACTGGAGTCCAGAGTGAGTAATAAGGTGAAAGAGGTTCGAAGGACGTTGTCAAGCGCTTTGTCGGGCATGCAGGGACAGGATGCTACTGCTGCTGCTCCCTCTGCCGCCGATGTGGAGGTGGTCGAGTTGCTTGGTCTGAATGAAGAAGCTGCTCAGGAGCCTCCAAACGCTGACCAGGAGGCTCGAAGAAGTAAGCGAATATCAAAGAAGCGTAAAGTGGAGGTCCTGGACGAAGATGAAGATGAAGAGTCAGTTGATTTTGAGCCACCTGTGAAGAGGCAGAGACGATCGAATCGTAAGCCGACTGCACCTGGTGTGAAGCGACATGGCTTTGGTATCTCGCAGGAGGTGGTGGAGGTGCTGCGTAGTATGGAAAGGAGAGATTTGAAGAGGTGGTTGACAGCACAGGAGATTATTGTGCTCGAGTTAAGCGAGGATGAAGCTCAGGAGGACTTTGTGGATGATGAGGAAGACGAGGCAGAGGAGCAGCAAACCGCAGGCAGCTTTGACGATAAGAATCCTGACAAGCTTCCAGCTGGCTTAAGTACGCCAGGAGAGCTGGCTATGGGAGCGGACATGTCTTGGGTAGACGAGGTATACTCGTTGCCGAGTGAGTGGCCTGCAAGTGGAAATGCAGTGAAGCATTCCCATCCATGGGTGCAGAGGATAAATCTGAGGAAGCACCATCGGGCGGAGTGCCTATCACCTGATGAATTCTGAATGGTTCATCATGCTGTGTACTGGCGTGCGTCGCGCAACATGCACAAAGAGATGAGTACTACGACACGTGCAGTGCTGGGCGTGAAGATGCCGTCATCAGGAACGGCATCGAACGAAGAGGAAGCGTTATGGATGGCCGCTTTTGAGAGAGAGGACTTGGCTCGTGTTTACTTTGCAAAGAAGAGGGTGGAGCTGTCGGAGAGAGGGTTTTGTGTGCTGGAGAATTTCGAGACAGATGAAGGCATGGAGTGTGAGGCTTCGAAGAGGGGACTGCAAATGAACGAAGATGTGATAGGAGAACTGATGGACTTCTTCAAACGCGACTTTGTTTCGCAACCGGATCTCACGAACGAAGCGAATCGTGTTTTCTGGAATATGATCATCAATGAAGGAGGGGTAAAGGATGTTAAGAATGGTATCAAGGCGGTGGGGCGTTTCATCACCACCAAACTAGGGATTGCGGACAGAATTGAGGAGCTTGAAAATGGTGCAGTTCTTGCTCAAAAGAGAGCCATGTTGGATGCAAGGCTCGGTCAGATTGCAGCGGCTCTCGGGTTGTCTGAAGGTGGAATGATGTATGCCCCTCACACGGGTTGCCGTATCCTTTGTAATGGAGACGATTGTCCGAGGCAGGTGCTACACACGGATTTCAGGGGTTTGACGGAGAATGACAGGATGAGAGATGTGACCCGGGGTATTTTGCAATGGCATCGGAACCGGATGCGTTCATGATTTGGGTTCGTGAACGGTCAAGTACTGTAACAATGACACGGGGTAACTTGAAAGAGCTTTCAGCTTCTATGATGGTTTGGAAGTTCAGAGTTCCACCGTTTTCCGTGTTCATTGGAAGAGGGGATGTATTTCATGCTGGGTATGGGTACAATGATGCAATAGCGAAAGGCTATTGCATGCGATACCATATGTACTTTGTAACTGAGGGATACAATCTCCCGGATGCGGTGCATAGGCAAAGCGGTTTTCGCCCTCCCTTTTTTAATGATGAAGAGGACCGTGGCGATTTATGTGAGGTGGGAGGAGGGGAAGAGGAGCGGGGAGATGAAGCTGACGATAGAGATGTAGTTATGCAAGAAGCCGAAGGTGAGAACCCGTCGGATGAGGAGGACGATGAGAATATACTGAGACCAGCTGAAATGAACACTGATGGAGATTATGAACAGGAGGATGACGATGAGGGTGACATGGTTCCTAAAGGAGCAGAGGTTCTGATAGGGGAGGACGATGAAAGCGATTGATAATGATAAGTAAACTAGTGATATACGTTTGTTAAATCTGATGATTGCTTGTTGATCTTTATAATGAATGTTTATAGTGAATGTTTATAGTGAATGGGAGAGTTTTACTACGATGGGGATTACTTTTTATGCAGCTTCATTCGAATGATGCGTAATAATGAAGGGATGATGTCTACAAAGATTTCGCTTTGTTATATTCCATAAAGAATGGTCTACAAATATGAGAAGAAACTTGGGATGGGTATATTGGAGGGGAGAATGAAGGGGCAGCTCATATGACACACGAATGGATGTAAAGATGAGTATGGGATTATGTATGAGAATTGAAGGTGATTGTACGGATGTGAAGGATCCCATTGTTATAGCCAAATACCGCGATTGTCCATTCTGTTGATATAGAAAGTACTGGTTCTTTTCATACATGAATTCATTGCGGCGTGCTTGATGTATGAAGAAGAGTAAAAAGGGTGAAGGCATTATCGTGTAGAGGTTCAAAATATTGTTTTGTGTGTTGGGAAGGACAAGGGGTGAGCAAATGAGAAGATGATAAGCTGTGCATTAAAGCAGTGACAAAGTTGGTTCAAGTGAAGAGGTGGGAGATTCATTATCGACTTTTGAAAATTCATTCACGACTCTTGAACATTCATTCACGACTCTTGAAGATTCATGTCATTTCAGAACATACACACGCACCATGACTACTATTTGAAATTTTCGGTCAGTGAGCTTGGGGTTGGGACGATGATCGGAGGGGATGGTGGGGAGGGAGGTGTGGGCGAGTGTGGTCGAGGAGGAGGGGTAGGGGGAGGTGGACGGAGACGAATGGATGGGTTCTACCGCGATGTGAAGGAACTATAGAGAAGCGCTGGGGGAGGACTTAAGGAGCTTTTGGATGATTGTATTGAGGAGGTTTTCGTGGAGTTTGGAGGGATGGTTCTGAGTGCGTCGGAGGAAGGAGTGCCGATGGGTGCTGTGGCTACGTTGCGCCGAAGGGTGAGGGAGGCTGGGGTGTGGGCAGAGCAGCACCTCGATGGGGTTGTGGCGTGTGTGGGAGAGGAGCTGGGGAGGCTGTGGGAGGAGAATGAGGAGTTGCGAGGACGGATTTTGGAGTTGGAGAAGCGGCTTTTACTGGTGGACAGGGCTGTGCATCTAGTCGAGGATATGCGGAACAAGATGTATGGAGGTGGAGGGGAAGGTGGGGTGGGAGGTGCTGTCGGGTGTGTGTCTCTGGTTACTCCTGGAGGTAGAGGGGGCGTGAAAAAGAGGTTGGAGGAGAAGGACGAAGAAGGATTGGAGGTTACGAGTCGGTTGAAGAGGAGGCATGGAAAGAGAGAAGAGGGAGAAGAAGGCTAGTGATGTTTAGGAGTGTGGTTGAGGCTGTTAGGACGACGGAATGGGTGGTATTGGAATCTGATGCGCGGTGCGTCGGGTGTTTGAGAACGGAGAGCGCTGCCCAGATGAGTTGCTGAGGATGAGTTGGAAGTCAAACTAGGGCAGTATGAAGTTTGAAATTCAAAAGATGGAAATAAATTTGTTAGTTTTGGTTGGGTGCTCGAAATGGCGCCGGCCGCGCAGCAGCCAGTGCCATTTCGAGATCGGTATCTAGCTTTTAGTATAGAATTAACTTGCTCCAAACTTGAAAATAGCAATGCGCAGTGCAGGTGAGGGAAGGCTCTGTAAGATATGGAAGTTTGAATTCCAAAAATGTTTTTTTTTACTTGGCAATGCGCCAGAAACTAGCAGAATCTATCATTTTCGTAGTATTTTTGAGCTTTTGCCTAAGAAACTTGCGATCTAACACCTTTATTTAGCATTCCGAGAACACCGACGAACTTATTTAATTAGTTCAGATATTTCTAGTGAACCCTACTTAGGCACGAGTGACCTCGCAGTTGCCAGTCCAAAGTAAAACCATCCAAGTGTGCCTCTAACTACAATTGCCCTTGCCGAGTTACGACTCCTTGCGGAGACTATCCACGAGTGGATTCCATTTATTTATCCCATTAGGAACACTCAGGTTATCTGCATCACACTGCCCGTCGGGCTGCTAACTCTATTGTTATTATCGTTTGTGTTTCCTTTCCAAGACCGGTTTCCGACCCTGCATAGGGATACTTTTTTTTGTTTTCCCCTGGTTTCTTTGGTTGGCTTGCGTGCGCACGAATCTCGTCCCCGTTTTCTGGTTGTTTTCACGCTTTCAGATACTGACACAGAGTACACCGGATCCGGTACAGAATCTCTTCCGAGGCCCTAGCCTCTGTAGATTATTCCTGAATCCCCCTAAGAGTTACGCCCTAACTTTGGGGTAACAAATGGCTCTGCTTGCAGGCCTACCTCTTTCGAGGGCAAGGCTTCGAACGCCTTGAGGTGCACTTCCCGCCACCGGGTTTTGCTCTACAAAATCCTTCTGTGCTGGTGTGTGATACGGTGAGATCTGACCACATGGGGAGTGCAACGTGTTCTGGACCAATTGGTGAGTGTGCCACGTGGGTTAGAGTGGCTAACTAATTAGTTTTCTATAATATTTAATTATTTTAGATAGGTAGTGACTCCCCGCTACTTTGGTGTGGGGCCATGCTACTAGGACCGGCCCCAACGTACGCCACGTAGCCGAGTGCACGTGAGGTTGAGTCTCGCTCACCCTTAAGGTGGGTGCTGCACTCCCTCAACAAGCATGATAAAGGCAAGCACCTCTTGGCTAAGTGTGGTACCAAATGGTTTCTACTGTCAACCTCTTGGTTTACCTAAGACTATTCAGGCTTTACTAAACCGTGTGCACCGTACTACCATCCATAACAATTGGGTACGGTAAGCCCTCCTGGTTATCTTGCGCCCCTAGTAGTTTGGTGCTGCCATACCCACTCGGCTACCCAACGTTCACCCTTCAAGTCGAGCCCTTTTCGTGCTCCCACCAAAGGTTTTCCAAACGGACTACCCCACTGGTACTTGACACCCGATCAGTTGTACCACATTTTGGTCTCTCAAACTAGATTTGGAACTAAAACTATTGGTTTTGGGAAGAAGAATTTAAGAAAGAAGTGTATTTTGAACACCACGTAGTTTGGTTATCACTAGAAAGCGATTTTGTGAAACATTAGTTGACCAATTGGATATACCGCAACCAAACAGAAGGTCCAGAGGTTCATTGATTCGAGGAACTGGCGCGACATAGTCCCAGGGATTCACCGAACCAAGGATGGACAACCAGGAGGAACCCTTGAGAAGAACTACCGTACAGGTCTACGCCGGCAAAGGGGAGCAGACAGCGAAGCATGCCACCCCCCCCAGTAACCAATGTAGCAGAGACAGCTTCTACAGTGGGGCCGAGGACTGGTGCCACATCTGACCAGCTGGTAGAAGAAAAGGAACGGAGAAAACTAATATGGGGCTACCCAAGTTGGAGTTGGATACAATTACCAAGATGGTGGTTGGCCGTACTCCACACCAGCTGGCCGACCAAATACTCCCATTGGTTTTCCAATTCCTGTAGCATAGCGCTCGGGAATATATTGAAAATATGGTACAGGAATCCCTGCAGGAACACCAAGTGATGGCCTCGCAGAGCCCGCAAATCATCTCCGGTACTGACACCAACCGCTCAGGGTAATCCATAGGTTTTATCTGTCATGCAGGCTATCCAGCCATCTCTTTCTATTAACCAAACTGGTGGAAAGCTTCACGACTCATTTCGGAAATGGGCAGACCTTCAGGTAGACGAAGGCCCGGGGTATATATACCTTCCGCAACCAACTGGTGGAACCAAGCAGGGACCAAAAGGAGAGGAACCTGATGGTGATGGTTCGTCGAGCTCCGAGGATGAGCGGCGAAGGATACCAAAAGGAAAGAAGAAGACCAATAGGAGAAGAAAAAGGGCCGTGGATCGGACATTGACTCCTCGGACTCCAGTACCCATACGGAGCCGTCGGAGGATGACGAGCACCGTGAAATTAGGAGAACGAGGAAGGAAAACCACAGTAAGAAGGTGAAGAAAAACCGTAAAAGAAAGATCAAACGGTATGACTCATCCGATGACGATGAGTTCTATACGGATTCGGACTGGGAGGTTATTTGGCCGTTGAAAGAATTGCTTACCAAAGTGGTTGACTACAGAACCTACAGGTTACGGAACCGGGATTCTGATTATACCTGACAGGTAGCTCAGAAGATTAGCAAGCAGTACAAATGGCTTGGTTTCCGAATGGGTGATACTAACTTCAAAGGTGGTGATCCTATTGCCATCATTGATTTACTTCAAAGGTTCAAGATTGCTTGTGACCGGAATAGTTTCTCAGAGGTTTCAGCCATGTGCTTATCAGTTCTATTTGAAAAAGCAGGCCACATCCTCGCTTCATAGTAGGATGCAAGGAAATACCATGTCGGTTGATGAAGACCAAACTGAGATGCTTCGTGCTTATCTGCAGGTCGTAAACTACTTTTTGGAAACCTACACTGCCGATGAGGTTATTCCAGAAGCTTCCGCTGAGCGTCTAGCTTACTGTCAGAGCTCAGAAAAAAATGAATTGCATTTCGCAAAGTCGTTGTTTGTGATGAACTTCCGGTGCTATAATGTATTCAGCACCGCGCCGTTGAAGTCGTTGTAAGCCAATAATATCGACAAATCCATTAGGTCGAAGGTGAAGAACTACCTCGAGACAAACCAATAGGTGGACTATAACGGGCTCGAGCGATATGCGCAAGCGCTTGGAGACACTCACCAAGCCGTTCAAAGACAGCCCAGTACGGTTGTCAAGCCTGGCAAGGATAAACCGAAACGGAGGATCCTGGAGGTGGATTATTTGTCACCCTCAGAGGACAGAGCGCACGATGTCACACCAGTTAAATCCACGGTCCACGTGGTACACACCGGGCCCGCAACTGCATCGGTCTCTCCTTCATCTGCCTCGACGTCCCCAATAGTAACATCAGCCTCGAAGGTGTAGACCCCAGCCACGCAGGTGTCCGTCCCTGATCAACAGGTACCCGCGATACATCCAAGTGGTAGGATCCACGTCAGTGGTCTTCGTACCATAGGCCGCGTGTCCAACCGATGGACAGGACGCCAATGGGCGGAACCTGGATGGCTTTGACGGATCCAATCCTGGGGAACCTCCATTGTTGGCTTTGCCTGTCACCTCGCCATTTGGCTACGACATGTCCTAATGTCACCCATCAGGTTAGAGCAGCGCTTTTACAGGTGCGTCAGCAAAACCATCAGGTGGTATTTGGCCAAGCGTGCATAAACCGATAGCCTCAGGACAAGAAACCTCCTGGAAATCCACAGGGCAGTCTAGTCACTGGTGCGGAGACGGCAGAAAGAGCCGCCATCGTACCACCACATGCGGAAAACGCCAAAAGGATGGGCCACAGGCCAATCCCACCCGGTCCCATTCTAAAGGCCTACAGATACCAGCTGGCTTTTGTATGGGTTTTCGCTTTGTGGTCACTGAAGAGGAAGCATTAGAAGACCAATCGGTACCTATTTGCTTTCTGAAGCATGATAACTACAAGGTAAACATCAAAATTGTGTTTTCTGTTGACCATTTGGCTCTGTGTACCGCCATATTGGATACAGGAGCTGGATCAAACCTGGATAATGCGAAGTTTCTATCCCCAAAGGTATTGGAAACGGTAAGACAGAGTACCATCGCAAACCCTTCGGTGGATGCAAATAAGCGACCATTAGCGTTCCGTGGAAGTAGAGAACTAATGTTAGCCATGGGAAACCTTAAGGTCCGGGTACGCTTTATCGTGATCAATCAACTGGCGACGTATCGTATCCTTGGAACTACGTTCATAAACAACTATTTCCGGGCAATTGTGCACCGTACCAGAACGATTTTGATCCATAAGGGTCCAAGAGTTGCCACTTTAGGTTGTCAAAATTCGAGAGCAACATCAGGTCAGAGACAGGAAACCCTGTCAGCGTCAGTACCCAATAAAGTTTGATTGGCGAAGTACATTCGGATTCCGCCCATGCACCAAGTGGTAGCCAAAGTGGTATGCGACCGACCGGGTTTGCTAATACTAGAAAGCCACCATAAGGTATTGGAACGCCACATGAGAATGATGGCGAATGAAATGGTGGACAATATACCGAATCAAACCTTTCAGGTATGCTTAAGCAATTTCAGCAAACATATGCTCAAATTACCCATAACCACCGTTTTCGGAATCGCATTTCCTGCTCCGGACAGCCTATTTACCCTGATACCATTAAGGTCGTCCGGAAAACTCCACTCTAAGGAGGGGGGATGGGAAGCCAGCTGCGCAAAACGAGACCTCAACCATGCCGATAAATGTCGAAGCAACACCGACACAGGACGGAAATACCAATTGCAAGGAGGACGTAACCAAAGATTCCGAAGGGAAACTTTGTAAAGACGGCATCCTCGACCATTTGGATCCGTTCAGGGACATGTGTTCAGGCCACCTAGGGGACATCGAGGTCATGCAATACCGTATCGACTTGGTTTTTGGAGCAAAGTCAATACACCAATAACCATACCGGGCAGGTCCGAGAGCCCGAAAAGTTTGAATCCAAGAGGTGGAAAGGATGTTGAAGGAAGAGGTTATTGAGCGCGCATATGCAGAGTGGGCTAGCCCAGTGGTACTGGTTGAGAAGAAAGGAGACACAAGAATGAGGTTTTGTATAGACTATCGATAACTAAATGCCATTATGGTCAGGGATTCGTATCCGATACCCAAAGTGGAAGAATTTATCGATTCCCTCGGTGATGCGGAAGTCTTCACCACACTGGATGCCAATTGCAGTTAGTGGCAAGTGGAGATACCTGAGGATGATAGGGAAAAGACTATATTCACCTGCCATGCTGTTCTCTTCCATTTCTTACGAATGCCATTTGGTTTACGGAACGCGCCCGCTACGTCTCAGAGAGCTCTGGACATAATACTATCGATGTTAAGATGGCAGATCGCGCTGGTGTACATAGATGACGTAGTCATCTATTGTTGATCTCTTGAAGAGCACTTTGGGCACGTCCGAACGGTGCTCCAGCTCCTGAAAGATGCAGAGGTGACTCTCAAGTTATGCAAATGTGTGTTCTTTGACCAAAACTTGGAGTATCTGGGGCATATGATCAGCTTACGACGCCTACAGGTAGCCGAGAGGACTATCCGAGCGTTTCAGGGAGCTAGGCTCCCGAAGACCCAAACGGATATTAGCTCCTTCATTGGTTTGTGCAATGTGTACCGTGAGTTAATCAAAGGATTTGCTATGCTTGCAGCTCCCCTTAATAGGAAACTACAAAAGGGGCAACCAGATTGGTTTGGATACCTTCAGGAGCCCTAGATCGAGGCTTTTCAGAAACTGAAAGCTGCCCTGATCTCACCACCAATACTGGCTTTACTCACTTCTGGCTATCACGAAACCCTTGGTATGGACACGTCTTACGTTCAGATAGGATGCTGCGTTATGTAGGACAAAGCAGATGTGAGCAAGGCATCGATAAATTACTAGAGTAGGGCGCTCACCAGAACGGAGCCAAGCTACACCGTGACGGAGTACAAATGCCTAGCAGTTGTGTGGAGCATGCTGATGCTCCGTTCTTACCTTAATGGAACGAATTGTACCCTGCAGACAGATCAAGATGCCTTAAGGTGGATATTGGGCCTCGAAGACGCTTCCAGAGGGCTAGCCAGATGGGAGTTGAGACTCTTAGAGTTCGAGTATGAGGTACAGTACCGCCCAGGGATAAAGCATATCGTGGCCGATGTCATGTCACACTTGAATACCAATGGGTTGGAAAAGGAATCAGTGGAGGACGATATTCCGTGCTTCACTATCCAATTGGTTAAGGATGGAAAGGGAAGGAAAATTGAAGTAGGTATCTTCTTGGATGAAAAGGAAGAATTCCGTCAGGTTATAGTCGCAGACGATACACCGAGTGAAATTTTCGCACTGGAGTAGGAGAAGTATTTCCCTAATACCAAAGAGGATTTCTTGCCAGAGCAAGCAACCGATAGATATTGCAAGTCATTGCTACGCCTTGTCGGGCAGAACGATACGCAGTTCGATGTGCAGCATGAAGGCTATTTAGTCAGGCTATCCACATTACATAGCTCGATCCAAAAGGTCATTCCGAAGTCGCTTCGCAAAACGATTCTACACCGGGCTCACCGGTCACAGCTGGCAGGTCATCCAGGAGATACACCAATGTCCTACACCTTAGGGAGAGACTTTTGCTGGCCCATGCTGGCTCACGAGGTCTATACCTATTTGTCTAGATGCACCTTGTGCGTTAAGACCCGTGGTTGTATTCGAAAACATCGTAAATTAATGAAGCTAATCCCTGCGGCCGGCTCATTGGATTTCATTGCTATTGACCTGTTGAGACCACTTCCGGGAACTTCTAAGTAGTATTAGTACGTCATGGTAATCACCGATCGGTTTACGAAGCTCACGAGGGCAGTCCCACTCAAGAGCACAACCTCAGCGGCTTTAGTGGCACCCTTTCTAAACCATTGGGTATATCCGTACGGTCCTCTACTCTACCTCCTCACTGATAATGGTTCTAACCTGGCTTCGAAATGCTTCGAATAACGCCACACCATGTTGGGTGTGAAGCACTATTTAACGACTGCGTACCACCCCCAGACCAATAGGGAAGTGGAAAGGTTTAACAAAACCCTTGTGGAACGATTTTGTCATTACGTAGCTGAAAACCAATCGGATTGGGCTGGGTTCGTACAGCCCTTGACGTACGCTTACCACCTACAGGTACATCGCTCAAAGCGAAACACTCCCTTCTATTTGGTTTTGTCACGATACCCTCCGGGTATTATTTTTCAAGCTGTTCCGGCGAAGCGCCATGCCTTTGGGACACAGTCTGCCGCTCAGAGGAAGTGGGAGATTTTACAAATGCTGAGGGAGACCCTTGCGGTAGCATCATCAAAGATCACCGCAGCCCAGGAAAGGTAAAAGAATTACTTCGACCAGCAGGTGCAAAATGTTACCAAAATGGAAGCCGGAGACTACGTGTTCGTAGATGCTCGACCAAATGGTGCTCGGCCAGTCCCAAAGGACGAGAAAGATGACCAGATGGTAGCGGAGGAGATAAACTCCAAGCTCCTGCCGACGTAAACTGGTCCTTACGAGGTTATACGATCAGACGACCACACGGTAACCATCCTGGAAGGCGGTTTAGAGAACACCATTCCGGTTGATAGACTTACGAAAGCCCTGCAGGCCAACCTGCCAACAGAGGTTCTCGATGGAACACAGAGCAACCTTGCTCTAGCTGCATCAACCCAATTGGAACAACAAGCTCCCAGGGACTCGGCCCATAGTCCGTCACCCGATGGGAGCACTATACCAGTTCGACCAAAGACGGTAACCACCGACGCTACGGTGGCTCCCGCTGCTTCACCGATTGGAAGTGGAATACCACCACAAGGGAATGCAACACAACCTCTTGTAAATGTACCAACAGAAACCGAAGGGGTCATTGACTCCATCGTCGGTCACGAGTTCACCATATCAGAAATTCGGTACTGTCTACGGTGGTATGGGTGGATGGCGTTCCTTGACACCATGGAAGAGCCCCACCACATACCCAATAACTCCCTCATAAGTTATTGGCGCAAATGAAATAAAACCCCATCAACTGGATCCCTCAACGCCCATGCGGTGCATGGACGCTAAGGAGAGGGGAGGGGAGAACTTTGGAAGCAATACCATGAAGTGAATAACTAAAATGGAACGAAGAAAACCTCAGCTAACAACAGAACACATTTACGCATGTTGGCACCCACAAGATTGTACAAAGGCGACGAAGAAACCGCACCTCAAGGAACGTAACCAGACGGAGATCAAATACTATAGCCGCCCCGTCCACTCCCCCGACCGAAAGGTAACGTGGGCCTTAGCGGATTATATCCCCGGCCATGTGCGCAACCAGCCGACCCACTGGCACTAGAGTCACCACCAGGTATACTACCTGCCATGGGAGACGGACCAGTCGAGATACCGGTTCGACCAGCTGGTAAACCCTGTGTAACTGGAATCGGTGGAGGAAGATTGGGATACACCGGATGGGTCTGCGTCGGTTGAGCCAAAGCGGGCACAGTACCGAAAAGAGCCACGGACGGAACACCTGGATGGGAATTGATTCGGGTGGAAGTTGGTAGTTGAAAGCCTGTTGGTGTGGTCACAGCTGGAACACCGAATGGTGGTGTCAGCCCCACGGCAGCCTGTTGGTTATAAGAAGCACCAGCGGAGGTCGTATCGTCAATTATCTGGGAAAGAGCTCCCACATGGTAGGTCAACGTCTGGTACAGCGCGTGCTGGAATAGGTCCCAGAAGTGGTGGACGCCATCATTTTGAGCCTCATGCCGTGCAGAGCCCGGAAGTTAGCTGGGCAGGGCATCAATGGCCGTACTGGCCTTCGGAGGACCCAGTCGGTTGACGTACCGTAGACATCTATGACGGAGTAGGTGCAAAGCACTTTCGATACGGTTGAGGTGCCTGCCATCGCGTGGAACCAAAGGGGCGACTACCGGAACGGATCTGAGTGGACCAGCAACATCCTGAACAATTGGAGTGGAAGACGTTCCACTACCAGTACGAGGCACCACCGTAGTAGTTGGAGCAGCTGCTACGGTCACCCTCGCAGGCATCGCAAGGGACTCTATACCCGATCGGGGTATAGCAACGTCCTCGTGGTTCCCATCGTCCTGAGCGACCAGTTGACTTGGATGGCTCTGCTCTTCCGTTGCAGCTACGCAGAGTTTCTTGTGGTTCTATAACGTCCAGGCCTGGCCTGCTCTCCAGGGGTGGTTTTCAGCTGCATCCAAAATGGCGGTGAGCTCCTCGACCGATTACGGTGTATGTGTTACCAGTTCTTCTGCGCCAATTTCGTCGCGTATGAAGCCCACCAAGTGCTTCGACATACGAAAGATACGACCAATAGGATAGAGAGCATGACCCAGAAAGGTAAGATCATTAGACTGGGTAGGCCAAGCCACGCCCTCTCGAGCCATCTAGAGGGGTAGAAGAGCCGTCATGGTCGCATACTTTGCAAGGGCAATGGTCCAAACGGTGCCTGCAAAGGGAGAGCTGTCTATAATAGCACTTCCAAAGTATGCTAGAGCTGGAGGGGTTGAGACATCCAAGAACTGGCATACTTCGTAGTGCTTTCATCAACTTGTTCGTGGCACATACACCTTTCGACGCATCGCATCGTCTTGCGAGAAGAATTACACTAGGTTGTACGTGTAAATACTCCGCACGTTAGCCCGGCAGTGGCGAGGGCGGGACTCGTTAGCCGAGTCCCCAGCCCACTCTTCACCGTCGATGAACCAGTTGGTATGCAACGATTTGTCGAAGCAAACCATTTCAAAGCGAAACCGCACGGCCGAAGCATGGGGACCCATATCGTATACGGACCAAACCACTGGGCGGAAATAATTTACCTCTTGGGAGCCGCGGACGAAGGGAAGGTCAGACGGAACCATCCGAGATATAACATACACGAAGGGTGTATGACGCCGCTTGGCATCAAACACCGCCGATCGGTTGAGCTGCCGGTTTTGGCTACCAGGTGAGGGAGGAGTCCTATAAGCGAGAACCCTCGGGTCTGGATCTACTGCAGGGAAGATGCAAAGCCGACCTTCGATCAATTTACCAAATGGCTAAGCACGCTGCGCCACATGCCGGAGCTGGCGCCAAAACTGGTTCACTGATTCCGGCCGCTGGGCCACGTTGAACAGCCACGAGGGCGTGCCTGTCGGTAAGATGGGGGTCTGTGGTACCGCGAAATCTGACCACATTGGCAGTGAAACGCGCGCTGGGCCAATTGGTTAGTATGCCACGTGGGTTACAGTGGCTAACTAATTAGTTTACTAATATATATTTAATTAATTTAGATAGGTAGTGACACCCCGCTACTTTGGTGTGGGGCCATGCTACCAGGACCGGCCTCAACGTATGCCACGTAGCCGAGTGCACGTGAGGTTCAGCCTCGCTCATCCTTAAGGTGGGTGCAGCGCTCCCTCACCAAGCTTGGTAAAGGCAAGTACCTCTTGGCTAAGTGTGATACGGACTGGTTTCTACAGTCAAACTCTTGGTTTAGCTAAGACTTTTCAGACTTTGCTATTCTTTGTGCGTCGTACTACAAACACTACCAATTGGGTATGGTAAGACCGCCTGGTTATCTTGCACCCCTAATGGTTTCGTGCTGCCACACCTATTCGGTTACCAAACGTCCACCCTTCAGGACGAGCCCTCGTCGCGCTCCTGCCAAAGGTTTTCCAAACGGACTACCCCACTAGTACTTGACACCCAATTGGTTGTACCACATAGTGATAGGGTTGCACATTCAAACTGCACCTCTATAAACCACCTTTCGATAAAAACCGGGTGTCTGTATATACAGTACGATAAGCTTTGATGCTGCAGCATTTCTGCCAATTCGTCGTCCAGTCCCGAGCGAATGTATAACGTCCAGTCGTGTTTAGTCCTTCGAGTGGGCCATTTAGGTGCATGATAATCCCATCGGGAGTAATGAATGCTTGGTAGTTAAGCTCATGCGTGCGCTTATGTCCGTTGTAGACGAAACGCTGCGCAAGGTTACTGTTTGGTCGTGCTGTGCCAAGCACAGTCCCGTCTATAAAACCGACGCAGTTCAGCAACGTATTAGACCTTCTATTTATCACTTCCACGTACAAAGGAAGTCTTCCACTACAAAATTCGGCGCTGTTGGGGCCAGTGAACAAATTCACTCTTGCATCGAGCAGTATTTCTACCGTTTCCAAAAAGATCTCAGAGAGCTGTGAGGCGTGCTTGCCAAAGAGCTCTTCCAAGTCTACTTAAAGCACTGGAGTAGCAAGTCGACGCAGTACGACGCAAGTAGCTAGAAAGGATTTGCAGGAGTAGCGATTACGGGTAGTTAGATTCTTGAAAGAGGCCAACCCATAACAAAAAGTGAACTTAGTAAAGTCCTCTTTACAGAAAAGAAAATGGGTTAGACAATCTAAGCCACTAAGCCAATTGAATTTAAAAGTAAAGTCAGTGAGAGATACACGCTTTTGACGGCGAAGATAGTTGTTGTATTTATCGCGATGCCGCATGTAGTATTGCGCAAGCTGCAATAAAGCTTGGTCCGAGGAAAAGGCAGATACTTCGAGCACATTATGTATGCGAACGACAGTCTGTAACGCGCAAGTAGAAGCGAGGGATTTAGTTGCAATTGCAACTAAGCTGTGGTCGTTTTGGCGATGACAAGACATGGTGGCTGCTGCCAGAGTCCCGGAGCATAACAGATGCTGCGGCCTTACTACGTAATACTCAAGAGTCAACTTGTGCATGCTTGTGTAAACCCCCTGACAGCAGAAATCTGCATCAATTTTAGTTTACACGTGGGCATGCAAACTTGCGGGAATTCTCTGAGTGGCTCGCAGAATTCTGCGCAGGCGTATTCTCTCTAATGCCATATCACTTGTACAGTTGGTCTTTATCAATGGGAGGATCCGAGAAATCACAGTTTTACAGTTTTCGTAGACCGCAGCAATAGCGACGTTCCCTTGCTTAGAATCTAGAAAGCTTAAACGTTACACGTAGGTGCAAAGTTTGTTTTCATGTGGACTTCTTATTTTTCATAACACGAACAGCTGCGACGTTCCGGCCACCTTTCTGCTTAGATACTCAACTGTTTCGGTTTGTCGAGAATAACAGTCTACTTAACACCGACGTCTTTCGCACAATACATTCGCATTAAACACAATATGCAAAGCTCTCGTATTGCAATGACAAATCTCGTGGCATCCACATCATCTAAAAAACATCACTCCCCCGATTCCAACGACACATACCAAGACAAAAGTTCGTGTAATGAGGCAGAAGAGTGAGGTCATGGAAAACGATGTGGGGCACAGAACTAAATCGTTGAAGGATGAACAGAAACTGCTGGATATTGTAGAAGAAGTGGAACCAATTGGTCAGAACGGATGGGCCAAAGTGAAAGTGGCATATGATGAATATGCCACGTTGAATGACAAACCTTGTAGAACTTTGTCAAGTCTAAGGAAGAAGTATGATAAGTTAATTCAAACACCAAAACTTACTGGCGATCCAACATATCCGTTATCAGTGCGTAGAGCCAAATGAATTCAAAATGAAACTCTCGCGAAGATGCATGCTACGATTGACAATAGCAACCTACAGAAACAAAGAAATCAGAGTACCGAGCGTGAATTAGAAGCTCAGGCAGAGACATTCAACGATAGACGCACCAACAACACAAATTCGATTCAACCTATATGCCAAGAGTATTTTCGAAAACTACGAAATTTGGAATGAACGAAACCCTTCAGGAAATATCATATTCTATTTGCATTCTTGCTGAAAGCACTGTCAAGAATCGAGAGTCTTTGGTTACAAAAGACAATTCAATAACCAATTCTGTTGAGGCCGCAATAAGAAGAATTCAACGAAACATGTAAGAACCTTTTTATGAGCTGCTCACTGGCGAAAACGCGACAATTCAGGCGGTTGGGACGACTCTCCGTTCAAAAGGTGAGAGAGTATTGGTCTTCCTTCTTTTTTTGCCAACAGAGCAAGCGCTGCAAGACCAATGGTTATGATACCCAGCTTATAAATACGACTGTGGATATGGCAGACACCCCAAACTCGACTTTTTCTTCGCGTGCACAGCCTTCCACGGCCTCCATTGCAGCCACGTTACCCAACTGTCAAACTTCTCTGCTTCCCTTCCTGCTTATTCTACCATACGCTCCGCCTATACTGGCTTGCATTGTGCCTTGAATTACCGCAATGGTTTCATTTTCCACTGCGCGCACCCATACCATGGCCGCAAGCCAATGTTCATGAAGAGGAGAGTATGGGTTATCAATAGCAGCGCAGTGGATACGTACAGTATCAGTTTACCGGTCATTTAAATTGTATTGTTATTAGAAGGAGCCGTACACAGTCCTTATTTGATTGTATCCAACCTTTCTTGTGCGATAGTTAGAAAGGTGACAGGCCACGCTGAGCAGTCTGCCTCGTTTACGTAAGTTGCATGGAAGTGTTGTACTCAGGCGGCGAAACGGTGCACGGAACCACCGAACTCCTCACTCTGCACTCTGCCGCTCGCTCAGATATAACAGTTGGAGCAACAAATCGATGGCGGCGCACTCGTCGGGCTTGGGAATAGTCTTCATCTCATTGAGCTTTCGTGCTCGCAGAACCTTCCCAGTTTTCACCCGTGTATTGTTGTCAAAGGCGCTATCGCGGATAATAGCATAACCTGGAGGTGTGATCGTATCGCCTTTTAGAGAGTGCCAATACAGTGCTGAAACATAGGGGAGTTTACTATCATGCCAACTTCCCGAGTAGTTTAACGCAGCTTGGATTATCTCGCCTTTGAAGTTCCACACAAGAAGGTTCGTTACTTCAACCTGCTGCGTGAAAGCTTGCAAATACGCATTCTGCGCATCCATATCGTCGAAACTAACATATTTGAAGCGCGCTCCGTCTGTCACACCTAACAATCCCCACAGTGCATACCTATACGGTCGATACGTCTGCAAGACCTGTCTTGATTCTTTGAGTTCAGCGGCAGTTGGCCATACGATTCCAAACGCCTTGTAGCTTGGTTCTCTTACCACACCCCACAGAATCTCCAACGAATAATCTAACCATTCCGATAGTGAACTCGGCTTGATTCCAAAAGCTCTGCATAGTTTGTACATTACATTTTTCGTTCGTATGTACGAAAGTGCAAGCCCCAACAAGTCATGGGAATTTAGGAGAGGTTTTTGACCACGGCAATAAGTAGTATGGTGCAATGGAGAACCATTGTGCTTTTTCCATCTTCGTTTGTCAAAGCATGGAAGAACTTCACCAAAGAATAAGAAGTAAAGCACCGATAGCGCCACAACAAACTGAGATTCATCACCGTTTTTCAGAAGAGATTGCCATGACGTTTCATGACGAAGGGGGTATCGTATGCCATGTCTGGTGTACTTTATTATTCCGCACGACTTTTGCTACGGTCGGGGTTGGTGTAGTACAAGGAGAACGTTGTTTATTGCGACGGCAAAGATGACAATAAGCTCTACGTCTGAAGCCATGTGTGCTTTGAGAAAAGAAGAATTCACCATATTAAAGTTAGTCGATGGTCATTTATGCGTAAAAAGAGAAGGAGTGCTTGTTTCCTTACTCAAATCTTGCTTTCCACTGCACCATACAGCAATTGCGAAAGTGTGGCGGGTATGTGGTTGGGGTCACAGTTTCCACACTTTCAGGCAACAAGACGAGCGTCTCTAGCCACTCTGATTCGCTCCATGTTTGTGAAACTGTGAAACTGTGATTTCTCGGATCCTCCCAATGCTGCTATTGCGGCCCACTTGCAGCGTGCGATATCTGCAATGCACCCAGCGCCGCACTGCGCCGCAGTCACTCAGTCACGCCAGGAAGTCTTCGTGAGGAAACTTTCCATGGTCTTTTGGAAATTTCCGTAGTAACTAGCATGGACTCCACGTGGCAAGAACTTGGCATAGAATCCTGAAAAGTAGTACACCTTTCATAGTATTTAAGGCCCCAAGTATAGCCTTACGTGCTCGCATGTATGCTTTCGTGTCCATACGGAATGTTTACGCACTTAAACCTCTTACCTACCATCTTTCAGACAATAAAGTCAGTGTTGATCATTGTCTTGAAGGTGCAAAACTACGTCGCTCGTTCTTTCTTGCCCACAGATCTTCACACAGAATACTGCAACTTGATCGGCGCCTTGATCCTTTGATTGTACGTAGTTCATCAATCCTTTGTACAAACTTGCTTCTACTTGAGCACAGAAATGCGCAACCTGACTCTGGAGCGCGATGCTTTTGTTCGTAATGAACTACGAGTCTGGAAAATACGACAATATATTCAAAAAATGTCATTGAAACCATTTCGGAACGTATCGAAACTACATTCGTTAGATGTTGATGTGAAATTGGCAATTGCCAAAACCCAATACAATCAAATGACAACATTTCTGCAATCACAGAAAAAGGAACACTTCTTCGAAAAGTTTCTCATTCATCTGGCAACCACAAACAGACTTTACAGCTCATATGTTACCAAACTGGAGAATTTGCGAGATTGTGATCATATAAACAACGTAAGCCTTCGTCAATTTATTTTCAAGAAGAAAACAACCTTTTTGCGCCGTGGTTGTAAGAAAAATGTGCGGTTGGCAAGGAATGTAACCACAATTTCCACTCATGTTGAGTCTCCTCAAATGGGAAATGGTGTATCTGATCAATAACACGTGCGAAAGTTCGGAAACCCTTTGCAATGCTTTAAGTGTTTCTGGATTTCTATGGAAACAAATAGGAAGACTTAAGGTATGTTTTATCATTAACCATTGTCCAATGCGCTCCGACTAACAAACCTTGCCTTTTTGTTGATAATACATGCAGCTATATGATCCATTAGTAGCGTGGCAGAGAGGATTGCTAGTCAGCGGTACATATGAACGCAAGAAAAGTCCACATATGGATCATGTCTCTTGATCGTTAATCAACGGAAAGGAGATTCCATTATTGTGGAAGAGAGTACTGGTCTGTGAAAGAGAAGCAGATAAAAACTTCCCATGGTACATCCCCCAGGCCTCTTTATCACGAGGGGGTTCTTATCCGAAGTGGACCTTACGATGATGCCATGACTGGCTTCGGTGAACAATACTACCAGAAGTTGCATGTCTTTGGCCGTATTCGCGCTTGTACTTTTGACAAACCTTTCAAAATCCACAATTCCTGCACCCAGTCGTATGTACTTTCTCCAAACGGCTCTCTTGTTTTCATACGCCATCCACCACGGACCCGTTCTGCCTCAACTCTTGTCTCGTCTCCGTGTGCAAAAAGAGACTTTGTTTCATATCTCATTTGTGTGTCTTTTCTTCTTGCATGCACGGCGGCTTTGCTATGCATCACGGAAAAACAACAACAACAAACCTTTCCTGTATGCAAACCACAAGTCAAGAGCGTTGTCTTGCCCCAGGTGGTCTGTACTGTTTGTTCAAAGCCTTTCTATCTCCCTTCTATTGAAAACTAGCTTGTAAAACCTTGTCTTGCATTTCGTATGCATCAGTACTGCCTGTATGCTGTTTCTTGGCTCCTCGCCCATGCTGCTGCATGCCGCCCTAATTCCTGCCATCCCTGATAGTCGCACGCCAAACGTTAGTGATCAAAGGTTCCCTTCGCACCATACCAGAAACAAAAATCTGACTTTCATACGTAGTGAACGAGCCTCTTTGGTCCCTCACCAAGAGCTCACAATTGAAACATTCTCGGGCAGCCTCTCTCATCGATCTCGCACCCATGCCTATAATTTTCACTACATCAGGTGTGCACATGTCCTTCACCTCCATACCATTTGCCAGACTAGTTTCATAAGCATACATAATAGTATCTGGACCAATTGCATTAAACTCGCTATCCAGCGCCAAGATATTATTCGAAACGCAAGCAATGCGCCACCATATCTCCAATAAAATGGCATCCTTCCGAGTCTGTGACAGGAAAACGAACCCGTTGTTGCGCAGATTCATGTGCACTCCGCAAGGCAGTTCATGAAAGTGCTTCTTTGCTCGTTTCACCAGTTCGGATTGCAAGGTGACCAACTGTCCACCGTCCACCGGACAGCTTTCTATACCGTAACATTCTCGCGTGGAGGGCGACGCTGCCATCTTTTCGTCGTTCCTGAACTTCAGCACTGACCAAATCACCCTCTCTGAAAGACTCACGCATGTTGATTTCATCCTCTTGATTGCGACGTCGGCGCACGCCGCCGGGCAATTTGATGGCGGTGAGCAACAAGAAGGCAAGTTTGGTAGCATTGACATCCATTTTGTAGAGCTTACTGGAAATTTCAACGACGCGTCCACCCACAACGTCGCCGGTTTCCAGAATGTATGGCGAGCGCAGTGGCATGACCATGACCAGTTTGTTGACGCGTGAGATGACGCCAGCGCGAGTGGCGGTGAGCACATTTCCGGACTCGCCGCAGCTGAGCAAGGTTCGGCGCGCTCGCACGGAATGGTCCTCGGTGAGAATTACGGAGCCTGGGGATGTGATGGGCACGTGGGACAGCCGGGAAACAGCTTCGGCGTTGTCGGAGAGGCGCTTCGGACGAAGAATGGTGAACGAAGCGGACGAGCTCCTTTGCGCTTCCATTGCGGTGTTGCGGTTTGCGCGCGGATCGGGGCCGACGACAAGGACAAGCTAACTGCACTGAAGGTACAGGTAGGTATTGCTACCGTTTACCGTTGGTACCGTTGTGCCGGTATCTTCCCGCAGTGGAACATGACATTGTGATGCATATCGAGGAAGTGTGCGCTTGATCCGCAAGCGCCGTCCGTTCTCCGCATGTTAAATTCACAGTAGTCTACCGCATCACGCCCCTTCGCGGCCGTAGTGCATCGGAAACGAGATCATGTACTGTAATGGAAGATGTAAGGGCATATTTGAAATTGGTGTCGGACTTACACCGATTCAAAACCTAGAGTTTTGTTGACTACTGGCCTGCTCTTTGCCCTGTTTTTAATGGGTTTTTAATCTCCTCCTAGCGAAGAACAGCAATTTGCACCTGGTTGGATTGTCAATGCGCACCCCACTCACCTCTTTTCTATTCTTGTCTGCCTCACGTTTGAAGTTGTCTCCTGGTTCCTACTAAACCTCTCTTCTACCTTGTTTCCCAATTCTTGTCTTCCCGCATTTCTCCGACGTGTGTTGTATTGTGTGAGAAGTTCTTTCTTCAAACATGTGTGAGTTGGAGATTTCAGCTTCTAACACTCGCACAGAGCGCAGCAGTACATTATCGAGCTCTGGTGTATCGCATCGCACCAAAAAACGGAAGTGGTGGATGTCAGATCTCTTTGAGATGCGTGAAAATTCCACTGGTGCGACGAATGTATCTTCGACTTTATTTTTAACGTGCAAGGGTTGTTCGTGGTATACCACTGCCAAAATTCCGAACACAACCAAATTGGGTCAACATTTGCTGCGATGTGGAAAAATATCTTCTGCTGCTCGACAAAGGTTACTCGCAGACAAACGCCTGAGAGAATATTACAATTCTACTATCAAAGAAGGAGGCTCAGATCTCTTCGGGGTTCCCGTGACTCCTGCCATCTCCCGAAATCGAAAGAGGAAGGTTTCACAGAAGAGCGATGATTCCGTTCGCAAACGAGTGTGCGATAGTTCTCAGACAAAACCGAAAGCCGTCACCTACAAGCTCGACGTTCATGAGGAGAATAGTGAAGATTCCTACGACAACAGAACAAGGTTTAATGAGCTTCTCACTAAGTTTATGGTGAAACACATGCTCCCATTTTCATTGTTAAGTCGGCAACCAGGCAGTGATGACTTTTTTCAGCTCATCACAATTGCGAGTCCGTCACTTGGACAACAACTTCCTACACCGAGAAGAATGGGTAACAAGAATGTGAAGAGATATTATGAGGCAATGAGATCTCGCGTTCTAGAATCAATTGCTGGTTTACTTTCAGAAGGTTACGCTACATTGGTTTTTGATGGATGGACGGATACGTGTGGCGCTTCGGTAGTTAACGTGTTGCTGTCGTTAACTGGAACTCAGAAAGTACGAAGAACCTTTTTCTTGCGGTTCATTTACACTGGTTCGAAGAGCTGTGACGCTGCTCTCTATGCTGGTCTTTGTGAAGAAGCAATCGCAGAGTACGGTGACATCCAGAGAGTTTGTGCGGTTGTCAGTGACAATACTAGTTCTTGTATCAAAGCGAAAGAACTGTTGTTTCAGAAGTATACCCATCTTGTATCCGTACAAGACCAGCCTCACATGGCAAATCTTCTGATGCAGGACATTGGTGACATATCTTGGGTTAAGGAGGTCCTGTCAATCGTTTCAACCGTTATAGCTGATTTGAGAAATCACCCGAAGCTGTACAGTCGTTTCAAGGATTTGAAGACTGCATTCAATTTACAATGCTCTGCTCAGTCTTCATTGGGTACTGATTGCTATGGGAGAGTGCAACTACCTAAGACAGCTATTCTGCCGTGTCGAATGGTCGCCACAAGGTTTGTATCATCGGAGAGTATGGCTGCATCTTTTCTTAGGAGCAAAGAAGTACTACTGAGATTGGTGGACTATCCTGACTTTAACGCGAGACTATACGATAGTCGCAACCGCGAGAAGCGAGACTTGTTTAAGCAGAATGTACGAAATGATTCTCTTTACCAAAAACTGTTGGACATCTACCACATCCTGCGTCTGATCAGGCAGTACTTGAGACTGTTTGACGACGAGTCTTCTTTGCTGTTGGAAGTGTACCCCGCCACTATGCAGTTATTTACGAAGATCAAATCGCTTCCACTAACATCGTTTTACACCGCAGAGAGACGAGCAGATGTCATTCGGGTATTCGAAGAACCCTTAAACGGTGCGAATCGCAAGGTAGCTCTACTTACTCCCCTACATCGGGTATCATATTTGTTGGATATAAGGAGTATGATGGAAAACTTGAATGCATATAGGCCACATGTTATCAGGCACATTCTTTCATTTGTGCGCTCGGACTTGTTTCCTGTAAGTGAAAAGCTTTCCAGTAATGGTGGAGAGGATGCTGCCGTGCAGCGTTTGTGCGATGAGTTCCTGGAAGTGTGGCTGTCCTGGCGCTCACAGCTTTTTGATCCTGTTTTGCGACACTCGCTTATGATGTACAGCCGATCCCCTGTGTACTATTGGACTGAGTACACCGAATCTCCACGCTTGCGCGAGTTTGCGCTTCGGATTTTATGTTCTAGCCCTTCTTCGTCAAGCGTCGAGCGAAGCTTTAGTTTGCAAAGTCGCATACGAACTTTATTCGAAATCAGCTACATACTGATAAGGTCTCTCAACTCGTTTTCTGTGCTTGCAACGAAACCCTTTTCTTGTCCCGAAGTAGAACAGTTCAAAAGCTGAGCAGAGATTTGTACGCAGAACTACGTTTCGGAAAAGGATTGGACGCAATTGAAGGAATGGAAAATGGGCAGGTGTACGCCGGATTTCTGGATGATTAATACGTTTCTCGCGACGACTTAATCGAGGGTGATGACGACCTGGAGTTGGATGAGCTTGACAATGAGACTTTTGATCTCTTGGACGCGGATAAGGCAGTGGAGATGATTTGAGTGAGAGCTGAATATGAATACAGTTTTCTTTACGATTGACTTGAGAAATTGGTTTTGAGGTGCTTTCAGAGACCTGAAAGTCGACATGCTTAAGAATAAAGATATTTAGAAGCTGCTGAAAAGTGCAAGATGTGTTTATAAATGATTTTGTATCAGTGAAAACGTGGAGCGTAGCCAGTTATGTACTACTTCAAGCGCTATATATCTTCAATTCGAACCTTCAACCCGTTCTTTCCTTGAGTAAATGACACAGGACTTGTAGTCAGCGATAGTGCTGAACGCAAAGGAGGAGAGAAGGAAGCGTATACATGGATCACGGCAGGCGAGGCGCAAGTCGACGCAATCGCAGAGGGAAAGGGCGGAATCCAATTGCTGATGTAGGTTCTCCGCTTTTAGATGTTGTCTGCTTGCACAAATAGTTCTGCGAACACAAGGTCTCCAGAAGCGGCTTGAGTGTGGTCGGTAATCCCAACTGTGACGGCATCGCCATCGAGTTTAGCCCATTCGTGAGAAGAGTGGTAAGCAATACCGAGCTGTCTTTTTACGCTTCACAAAGGAGCCAATTTGATATCCTTGTCAAAAACTCAGTAAGTGACAAAGAGAGCGGAAAGTGATAGTAAGTTGGTCTAGATTATGAGCAAGTGACGGTCGGGTGACGAAAACGACAAGTCAGAACAAGCAAGCACTACGAAAGGTCCGTAATATAGTTCAATGTTTTAGAACTTGACGGAATTTTGAACAGACTGCAAGACCTGGCGAAACTTTCCCATCAAAAGTGTCACGTGCCGGGAAAGGCGGAAAGTTTGCGATGTATCCCGGATGAAGGTAAGGGTTACATACTTTACAATACTCCCATTGCGCATAAATCTTCTGTCGCAGCCTCTCCCGTAACCGTCTCCGTCCAGGTGATGCTATCTCTCGCTGTGCAGCTCCCTATCTCTGTTTGAAACATACAGGTACAGAGTATCTACCTCAGAACGATGCGCACCATTGTGCTATCATGGTTGGTAGCTGCTGCCGCCGCTTCGGCACCCAATTGTTTGTCCACCACCCGTGCCGTGTACAGTCTGCCTCGTACTCCTTTAGAGAAACTCAATCCCTGGCTTGCAAATGACGAAGCGTATACCGCTCTGCGCGATGCAGGATGTCCTGGTAATCGTTCCGACGGTGCTGTCTGCTTCGACAAACCCGCTATCGGTTCGGGGCTTGCTCAGCTTCCGTCATCTGTTTTTCTTGGTCTGACTGATCGTGGACCCAATCAGGACTGTGAAGATCTTGTTGAATTTGACGATGTCAAGTACGCAGACGCCGCTGGCAAGAAGGGAAAAGGTTTCCCTCTACCGCGTTTTGCGCCTACCATAACTCACTTTGAACTAGTTGAAGATGCAACTCTCAAACCTGTCAAGTACGTCCCGTTACAAGGAGCTGATAATCAGCCCATTACGGGACTGTCAAACACAGCTCGTGATGACACTCCGTACGGCCCCAACTGCGCTGGTGATGTCCTTGAGTATGACCCATCCGGTCTCGACACTGAGGATCTCGCTGTGATCCCAGGCACAGACTACGTCGCCATTGTCGATGAGTACTCACCGTCCATTGTTATCGCTAACTATAAGACTGGTGTTATAACCTCCCGCCATGTCCCGACCATTCTCGCTGAGGACCTCAAGGATGCCAGCTACCCGATTGTGGGAGATATTCCCGCCGTCTTCGCCAACCGCAGAAAGAACCGTGGCTTCGAGGCTATTGTTGTTGACAAGCACGCCAAATACGTCATCGCTATCCTGCAGTCTCCGATGCTTGGTGAAGACGATGATAACACAATCAACAATATTATCATCCGTGCCGCCTACTTCTCGGTCTCCATGTCTGAGTATAATATCCCTACTCTTACCTATAAGAAGTCCTTTGTCATCGAAGGATCTTCGCCTGCCGCGTACGAGAACAAGTCCAACAAGGCGAAAGATATCAAGTATTCCGCAGCACAGTACTTGTCAGAGCACAAGTTCATAGCTCTCGAACGTGCCAAAGGTCAGGGCAAGCTCTTCCTCTTTGACTTCGAGCACGTCACGAATATTGATGACACCAAGTACGCCGACAACCTTGGCCTCGAGTCTGAGACCAATGGCGAGAAGACTGCCGCTCAGGTCGGGATTGTTGCTGCCGAGAAGACCCTCATCTGGGACTCCGCCCCGGTTGTAGGTGGTTCCATTGACTTTAGTGGGGCCTCCAAGCAGGAAGGTTTCGTTGTTGACGTGAACGACCCTACCAAGGTATGGATGCTCAATGACAATGACTTTGGCCTTGAAGGCAACGGTCCTGTCGAAATGCGCGAACTAGTTCTCGGCCGTTCTCTCGCTGGAGCTACCGTTTGCGGCATGCCAGAACACCCGCCAACCCCTAAAATTGATATTCATCCTACCAAGACAATTCAGCTTGTTAACTCTCAGACCTACCGCATATCTAGCGAGCCGGGAGCTGGCGCAGCTGAGAACTTTGATATCGACGAGGTAGCTCAGCGTGCCTACGTCGCAAATGATGACACTGGTGCCATCGATATGTATGACGTTTCCGTCTCTCCCGCATCACCGCTTTCTTCGTATCTTTCTGGAGAACCATACAAACCCACTTCCGTCTCTGTGTGCAAATCAGCGGACATGATTGCTGCGGCATTTGCCAATGACGAAGACGACGCTTCCCCTGGACGTATTGACTTGCTCACTAAGGATCTTAAGCTATTCCGTAGGATAAAGGAGTTCTCGTGTTTCTTGCCGGATTCTATCAAGTGGAGCGACGAGTGCAATTTCCTAGTCGCTGCTTGTGAGGGTGAAGGTGCCGCCGTCCCAGGTGGCGTTTTGATTGCTGACTTCGGATCTACGGAGACTGGCGCTCGCTTTCGTGGTGTCGTCACCGCCGACTTCAAGGCTTATGACACTCAGGTTGATGCACTGCTCAAGAACGGTGTCCGTCTTGTCGAATCCAACGTTCCCAGCGTTGACCTTGAGCCAGAATTTGTAACCATTGACGGTAAGAACGCCTTTATCACGTTGCAAGAAGCTAACGCTATTGCCGTTGTTGACCTATATGAAGGAAAAATCACGGAGCTCAAGCCGATCGGGTTCATCGATCGCAGCCGTCCTGGATTTGCTCTTGACGCTTCCAACAAGGACGATGGGATCAGAATCAAGAACTATCCGTTTTTGTATGGCATGCCACAGCCGGACACTATTACCACCTACGTCGCTGCTGACGGCAAGACTTATTTGGTCTTCGCTAATGAGGGTGACGCCAAAGATGACACCGAAGAAGCTCGTGGTGGCGACATCACGGATCCGGAGGAACTCAACAGAATCGCCATCCCTGGCCTCAAAGAGCTCGTTGAGGATAAGGCCGCGCTTGGTCGTCTGAAGTTCTCTACTATTATGGGGTACAACGCTTCCACGAATACCCAAGAGAAGATGTTCCACTTCGGCTCTCGTTCGTTCAGCATTATGGCAATGGACGGTACTATTGTGTTTGACTCAGGAGAGTGGTTTGCTCGTATCCAAGAGAAGCATTTCCCTGCCATTTTCAATGCCAACGTCTTCGACTACGAAGACTTGTCAGCCTCCCAGGCCGACCAATTCGATGATCGGTATGTTACTGCAACCGCAGATCCCATTTTCCTGTGTATTCAGTGTCTTCATGTGTCTCGTTAAGCCATGTTCTAATTTTTTCTCTTGTGATTGCGCTGACGCCATTTGCATGAACAGCTCCGATGATAAGGGAATGGAACCAGAATCTCTTTCCGTCATGACTAAGAATGATAGGACCTATGCCTTCATTGGCTTTGAGCGTTCTTCCATCCTTGTTGTATTCGACATCTCTGAACCCACAGCTCCGATTTTTGTTGATGCCGTGCAAAACCACCCGATCAACGAACCCACTGAAAAGGTATTCACTGAAATGCGCCAGGGAGATCTTGACCCGGAGAGTCTCTTCGCGTCAAGCAAGCTCAACAAGCTCTTCGTCTCCGGCTCCGTTTCGAACACTTTAACTTCCTACGACATTGAAATGTAATTACTTTGTACCCCCTAGCAGCTGGTTAGGCTTTTTGAGTTGGCTGTCAGTCAACCGTTTTGTTACGTCTTTTCCGCTGTAGTACATGATTTCTCAAAACAAACATTGGTGGCAGAGGATGCAAACTACGATTAAAGATATCGCATCTCACCTGGGGGTGAAATGCGAAGTCCGTTTTCCTGGACTAGTACTGACCCAAGATATTACGCGGGAACAGTCAACCTGGGATCGGGCATTACGCATTTCTCCGCCCGCCGTGGTGTGCCGGCATGCCTGTCAATGCGAATTATAAAGAATCTGAAACGGGATCTGCGTATGGAGCTTGGAGACGGACTAGCCCAGAGAGCTAGAAGAATTAAGTGTGGCTATGGCTTCGTCCTCTTATACCAACCAACCGCGAGCGGGTTAAAGATACGGATACATTTCTATTCAACAGCCTTTATCGCCCTCTTTGATTAGCGTTCTGGTGTACCGAAGGAAAACCCTTCACTTCTGTCACGCTTTGAGGAATGCTACCCTTCTAGCCTTCTAACCTTCCTAAACCGTTTTCTTGAGCGCTATGGAGACACGAAGGAACGAAAACACCTATTGCACAACAGGGTACTGCAGAATGTTAAAGGAGAAGAACCTCTTACCACTCGTATCGTTGGTAGCACCGCTGCCTTCGCGACTGAAACCTCCGGCGGTAACCCTTAGCCTCCTAGCCTTCTCTTTTCGCAGTCAGTGACCTGGGACACGGCAGCAATATCTCCCGAACAAGACTTCATGATTCATGAGTTGTGCAAGTGAACCAATTTGCAACTTACCCACTACGTGTACTGGTGGTATGTGTACGTGTACCAAACGTAACCCTACATTGAACCTACCAATGACATACGCAAGGAGGTCCGTCCCTTACATACGAAAGGTTTTTAATAGATATTTTTCCAGACAGAGAGCATCCCTTCTACAACGGTACCGCACGCCGATGAAAAAGTTCAGATGGCATACGAAATGGACGTTTGCTGTTGGTACTCTTTCAAGTTCCTCATCATGGCGATTGACGTTTCAGAAGCTAAAGAGGGTATGCTAGCTTTCTGTTCTGTGATTACTGCCTCATGTTCAGCTGGTTTCTTGCTCGAGGACCACATGTCAATATCATCCGATCATATGTGGCCCATGGGACCAGAGCAGTCCATCACGATAAGCCCTAACAGGTGTTTCACTTCTGAGCTTCTGGTAGACACATTAAGTGATTCTTTATCACCAACCATCGTTGCTGATTACGGAAGCGCAGGTATAGAGCAAGACCCGCTTGTTTAGAGTTGGACACGAAGATCGGGGAATGCGGTGTAAATCGTCACTTTGTAGGCTCTAGATGTCGTCTGCGAACAAGCTGCCAAAGAGAATCCACAACTCCGGAGATGATGATAGAAAAAATAGTTCAATTCAATGTAAGATTAGAGAAAAGTTAGATGCGGAAGTGATTGATCAAAGCACCGAACACTCAGTCGGTCGGGAAACAGCTTGCATGCAGGGCCACTGCATCTTTCAGATCGCGATGCGTCCAAGCAAAATGGACGGTACGATATCCGAATCTAAGAACCTTCGATACGCTTGCAACAATTGCTAGGCGCGTGATTTAGGTATTCTATCAATCCACTTGTATAGCGATGTATATATGTGGCTTGTCTTGCGAAGCAGATTGCTCCACCCTCCGTAGAAACTTTCCCAGAAAATACAAGTCAGTAAAGAATATGGATCGAAGATTAACGTTACTGCAAAGAAGAGCCTGTGATGCTCTTCGAAAAGCATCGCGGATTCGGGACAACTGCGAGCACAACCACGCCAAGCTGCTGATAAGATACACCGGTGAAACAACTAACACCGAATAGCTATTCAGCAATACAGCAAAACGTTCGAGTGAAGGTAAACTCCTTGCGATTGCGGAGAACATCAGTTGAGACAACACCAACGATTGGTGAGAAAATTTTCAAGAATCGGGATCACACAGAAAGCTTTTTCGTTCTCCAAGGTTCCTCAAAGACTAGAATTACGGTCTTTCTTCGAATGAAGTGATTGCTGATGTTACGGTGAGCTTTGGGCGTTCCTTCAAAATGCAACTGGTACCAGTATGATATATCGATGGCGATATCTCTGTATCCTTCATTGGTACATCTCTAGTCATGCGGAGCGCAAACATAATATTGCCTTTGGAGGCCTTAGTCCGTTGAAACACTTTGCAGGATCAAAACATTTCCAGGTCCGCCGTATATCTTTGGCATACAGCGCACTATCGGTTGAAGAGAAGCTTTTTCAAAAAGAAAGTGAACGTTGCATTCCCTGTGTGGTGTATCGGTGTGAATGTCAGAGGGGCGCTCAGAACTTCGAGCTTCGAAATTGATTGTTGAATCAGAACTGCATGTTGGGAAAATAGGCTGTATGGAGTTTTCAGCATCTCAGAAATATCTGGGAGGTGTGTCTTCTGTGAAAAGAGCAGACGTGACGACCCAGCTAGGGAACCCATATCTATTCGACCAGAGGATACCGATTCGTTATATCAGTGATACAACATCACCGCAGTGTCCCACCGTTCAGGAGGGTATCTACAGTACCGGGCTTGATGATCTCGTGAAGATCGCAGCGAGCCTATCAAGGCAGAACTTCATGCTATGCTCACAACACGCCTCCAGATGCCTTTTCTGCATACTGCAGCAGACAATTATTCCCAGTCTAAGTCGATATATCGATACGCATCTGGTAGCAGTCGAGTTTCTTCGCTCAAAGTCTTTCGATTGAAAACTGTGATGGCATTGTGAGAAGGAGATACCGATGTGATTATGTCGGTATGTCTGTTTTGCAGTATTATCATCTGAAATGAAAAAGAAGACGTGAATAGCTCATTACATCTTTTAACATGATATCTTCTGCACTTGTTGCTGCAATGTTTGCATTGCGTTGTCCCCTGATTGCCAGTTTTGATCAAAGACTGTTTTCTCCTTCCAGAAAAGCGAAAGCAAAACGAACAGAAACCTGGTGCGCGGGTGTGCAAACGAGGTTTGTTGGAGATTAGAATATCCAATCACATTCACACTGTTCACCATAATGGAAAGAACAAATTGTAAACATCACTCGATTCATAACCGACACGGTTATTCATGACAGCTATCGGCCAAAAGTTCTTTCCCGATCCAACAGTGTCAGCAGATTCAAATGACTGGCGATAGGCTTGTGAACTTCGAGACGCGATATCGAGTAGGAGGGTAACGTTTGACTCTTTAGAAAAATGCGCTAGAAAGAGGGGTATAATCCGTTTCAAAGGACAAGAACCAACAGTAGTTCAATTTGACGGTAGTTTGGACCTCACTAACGTGGCGGAATATCGTTTCGAGTCATCCTCATTAAAGAACGGAGAGCTCGGGTTGTCTTTTGGATCCATTCTGATTGCATGCGAAAGCGCTTGGAATTTGTCCAGGACCGCGAAAACAGCCAAACCAAATGATGGAGTGAGCGGGTAAAAGAGTTGCGAGGTAACCCCCAGGCCTTGAACGAGAAAAAGAACGGCTTTAAACCCTTAAAAGTACCGTAACGAAGAAACCTGTTGCGTTATGATCTCGTTTCGTGGGCCCGTCACATTTATCGAAAACCTGTTCGTATTAAATGAAGAAAGAATTGTAATTGTCCAAAGCTGGAGATATTGAACCTTCTGCAAAGTTTGCGTCGCTTCTAAGATTTGAACTAGCAGATCCTCATTCATTCCCGTGGTTCCCTGTAAGCGCTTCTTCCTGGATAGGTAGGAACACAGACACAGTACGTTATCGATATTTAGCCGCACTTTGAATGGTTCAAGACCATAAAGCATACATCGGTAGTAGTACCCAGAATAATCAATCGGAGTGGCTCGAACAGCATGCTTCGCGGCAAGGACACAATTGTGTGAAGAGTACGTTTAGCACCATTGTAATACAAGAGTACGTAAGTCCCGCTTCTGAACAGACTCAGGGACTCAGTGTGGCAGTGACGGGGAAGAGGGCCTGCGGGTCCATTAGCGTCGAGGAAACAGGAATAAAATTGGTCTCGCCATTTGCGTGACTTTTCCTAAAAGACTAAAACCTGCATGGAAGGCTCGCAATGCCTCCCATGCATGATTTATATTTTTTTCCATGCCAATAGACAAATGCGCTGGTTCGCGACCCTGGCTTACACTGCCTATGGGGCACCTCCTACAACCGGGAATGCGTGGCAGCTAATCTACAGTAGGCGCAAGCTTTCCTCGGAAAACACTCTTCTTCAAACCTCATTCAGGTTGTAAAAAGAGGGGTCACAAAGAGGGGTCTCATTCCCTCGGCAGCATGAATGAGGTTTGAAGAAGAGTGTTCACAAATTTGTGTAATCCATGAAGCTTAAGCTCTTGCCGAAATAACTATGAATACAGAGGAGCTCCTCAGACCAACAACATTCTGATTGCTCTTCTCCATGATTGCTTTGAACGCTCAAACAGTAAATTGGGAAAAGGCGAGTCTTGCCTTGCAACGCCAGCAGCTCCGCTCGATTCAATCAGAGGAGTAGACCAGGAGAAAAGTCATGGTATCGAGTGGTATAGCGCTGCCTTTCAGAAAAGCGCTACACTGTCGGGCAAAGACAGCGCGGCATGTAGGATACTCTAGCACAACTCAAAGAAGGCCGAGCAGGACGGGGTATCTCTCAATCGAGAAGCGCTTTTGAGGGTGACTGTCGTTTTCAGGGGGAGCGTGTTAAACGGGTTTGTTGAGGCGGTTCACAATAATTCCTGTCGATATCATTGAGCGTGACTACACGCAGTATAAAAGTTCAGGGTTACCCTTGGTATTCTGCGTTTCGTACCACGTACGCAATCGATAATGTAAACTCTCCAGTAGGGGATCAGCATGGCCCGCATGTGAGGCTGCACGGGTACATGCACCGTGTGCTGGAAACAGATGTTGGACACGTTTCTAAACTCTACCAGAATGTGGGCAGATAGTAGTCCTTGAAGGACCAAAAGGAGTATATAAACGGTTGTGGAGATGAGAAACTCACAGCCCGCTACCCTTCAGCACTCTTGTGCAGCGTCGACTTTTCGGATCGCTTTTGCTTCTCGTGCTCTCGTGACTCATTCGTTGAAACGTAACAAGGTACAAACGGCTCGGCGCGGAGAGTCTTAGCATTCCAAGGCGTAAATACTGAGCTTGGCAAAGCCTTATCTTCTCGTACCTTCGTCTTATCATTTGTTCTGGTCAACCTCAACACCTTTTACTTGGAAGTTCTCAAGTCTTGGTGTATTGTCTCTTGTTACCCGATTTCCAACCCCTTTGCTTTCGATCTTGCTGTCTACGCCACTTTTAGGAGTACTTTCCGTCAATGTCTTGCTCTCTCCGGAACAAACCAGCTTTGGAAACATATTCCCGCCAAGATTACATACCTGCGCAACCTTTGCAACTATCACCATCCGTCTCTCATTCAATGGACTCGTACAACGATATCGTACGAACGCGCATCACTCGTTTGCAAAATCTGCTGGAGCAACAGTGCCAGTATAAGTCTAACCCTTGGAAACGCGAGCGGGCGCAATCAATCGCGCACTTTCGAGGAGTCAGAATAGCTGGGATTCGTGTAGCGGTACATGTATGGAATCAAGAGTGGAGAGCGCAATGTCCGGAGATTCCTGCACAACATCGCATTGATATTGCTCTTCGGCTCTTTCATTCAGGTTACCTGGAGGACAAACTATCATCCATTATCTTCATTGACGAAGTCTTATTCAACGAGAATGCGGTACAAAGCTATTTGATGACAGCTTTTTCTGAGCTGTTCGAAGCTGGGCTGATGTCCTGTTACGAAGTCTCTGACAGCTTTAGTACGAAAGTCTTGACGGGTCTCCTCATCCGGGAGCGTCAAGCCATGATGCAGATTATCTCGCAATGGTTTCGTTCGAGCTACGTTTGGAAGGCAAGAAGCGCTCTCAATGCTCTCATACCTCTGGCAAAAGATGCAATATATGAGTCCTTAATCCTTGAAGGCTGCGCTCTCGTACTACCAAAACGCGATGAATGTGCGAAGAGTGTTGTTGCAAGCGCGCTTCGAGCAATGTCATACGGATCGCCGAACACAGTGTACGCATTCCTTTCAAACGAAAGAAATCTAGCTTTGATGACGGGCCCTGGTCTTACAAAGGCCTGTGGGAATCACCAGGATTGGAAGAATATATTGCGTCGGAAAAGGAGGGAAATCTGTCTGCAGAACTTTAACTGCGACTTTTCAGCAGACATAGAGCAAGAAATCGGCAATATGGACAACCGGCCGAATACTGATGATACGACTCATGACATTGGGTATTATGCCCATCCGCCACTAGTGAGTCAACCATTACACAGCAGACCGCGAGCTTCTCAGTCTTCACCTCCCCTGTTTCCAACAAGAAGCGTCATGGCGGACGGATCGTACGTCTATTTGCCGGATCATCCGACAACTGATGCGACACAAATGGAACAGATTGACCAGGTGTACCCTTCTGGTGAGGATAATCAGTTTGTTTACATAAGCATCAATTCAGCTCAAGGAAACAACCATGACGAAGCTACGTTCTCAAATGGAGATGCGAAGAGAAAACTACCCAGCTCGAACCCTGTAGGAAGAGGAAAATAACTGTGAATGGCGAGGAAAACAAGCTACAGACGGCAGTTTCACATATATTCAAAGCTTAAGAGTTGTTACTTTCATAACTGCTCTGCAGATTGATGTATCCAGGGTAAGATATTAGCTGATCAGTCATTCTAATCGTACTTATCTAGACAAATGATCCGCGAGATAACACATATAAATCTTGGCAAGCAAACAAAGATACCGATAAACTAATCTTATTTCGCAAAGCTTCGTCAAACACCATCTGCGTACCCTTGGTAGCCCATACGTCGCTGCGGAGAAAAGTTACATAGTACACAACTCAAAAGCACTCCCGGTTGCCTAAGCGATCGAAACTTGCTCGCAAACCGCGGAAGGAACGACCCTGGTCCTTCTGGAATGATACTCTACAGGGGTATCAAGGCATCGCGACCCATCACGCATTTGCAAATGCCGTTGCCTATAATTGCGATATGGCCGTAATTGAAATCATGCTCTATCATTTTTTGGTGCAAATCACCTTCATGCAACCCCAGAGCATTTGCTGATGAGCTCTGGGCACAGACGAGTTTGTATCACTGAGATCCGATTTACAGCTCTCTACCAAGGGTTAAGATATGCTTAGTGGGATGGACGGGGCTGTACAGTATCATCCGCATCCGCAAAGTTTTCAAAAATCAGAAAATTTCTGGTTCGTATTATACGTGGCATACTCTGCGCGGTTACCTCCGAGGTATCCTGGCGTCTGACAAGGTTCAACTTAGTTACCGAACGAGTGAACTACAGCAGATCGCAGACAGCTTCGGGCCCGGAACGGCATCCCCGAAATGGCCTTCGTAGGTTCCTTCGCTGGGGTGTTGAGCATATTGGCCCCAAGGAGAATCTTCAGCACATCTCTCTGCCCAATACCAGCAAAAGAAAGTTTGCGATTTGGTCTCGGGACGCGCATGATGGCCTCCGAAAAGGGCGTAGAGCCTCCAGTGGATTTCTCCAAACCGACGGTCTTCGACAAGATCATCGCCAAGGAGATTCCGGCTAACATTGTGTACGAGGATGATCACAGTTTAGCATTTCACGACATTAACCCACAAGCCCCTGTTCATGTTGTCATCATCCCAAAGAGACGAATTCCTATGTTGTCCATGGCTAAAGAGAGCGATAAGGAAATCCTCGGACATCTTATGCTCACCGCCGCCAAAGTTGCCGAGCTAGTGAATCTCCAGGATGGTTATCGTGTTCTCGTCAACAACGGAAAGAATGGTTTGCAGAGCGTATATCATATCCACCTTCATCTGATCGGCGGTCGTACATTAAAGTGGGGACCGTTTTGAGCCCCTTTTTGTACGGGTTTGTGCTTTTACACATTCTCTTGCAAGGTAAAGTTCGCAGCTTAACATGAACATATCAATATGCCTCAGTTTCTCTACATCTATATCTACTCAAGCTTTACGCCTTGGTAACTTTAAATGCGTCATTGCATATCAAACAGAGGGGGTGGATCAGTAGTAAGCAGCATTGCAGCGGTCCTTCTGAGCCTATCCGAAGGATCTTCGAGATTGGAAAATGGTATACTGTCGCCCACAAGGCTTTCGGTCATTCGGTCATCGGTGAGTCCCAATGTTATGCCGCTTAGCGGAGGTAGTTTTGGTCTATTTGTCCCGTAGCTGCTGCCGCTCGACGCCTTTGAGAACTTTGATAATGATGGATTAGGGCTCTTGGGGCTGGCCCGCTGTTCTGCTGTCTCAACGATCTGCTTTGTATGACCATCAGCACTCAAGCGATCATTATCGCTTGCGATTACACTTATACATGGACCCACCGGTGGCCCCACTGGCGGACATTCTTGGGTCACTGAATCTGCTGCTTGTGATCTCGACCATCCTTCTTCT
This sequence comes from Gracilariopsis chorda, assembly GCA_003194525.1. Taxonomy (NCBI): domain Eukaryota; phylum Rhodophyta; class Florideophyceae; order Gracilariales; family Gracilariaceae; genus Gracilariopsis; species Gracilariopsis chorda. Next base: position 49,329 of record NBIV01000347.1, read on the forward strand.
GTAGAGCTATGTTCCTCCACCGCAGAATAGTACTCTGTGCTTGACTGCTTTGTATCAGCTGACGCCTCAGTTCCTTGTGACAGGGCCGATTTGTTTTGAGGTAGTGACTCAGTGCCTTCTTGCGAAGGAACGAAGGTTCGTTCAGCTTCGTTGACACGCGGAAGATCCTGGTTCTCTTCTTGCCGTGACTGCTCTGAGCCAGAAACATTGCTCACGGATCTCGAGACCCTCACTCGTCTTCGGAAAACCGGTTTCCTTCGGCTGGAGTGACGAACAGAGCCAGACTGGCTGGACGAAGATGGGTTCTGTCGGTCAGTATCTCCATCTCTGCTTCGGTCTCCTCGTACAACTTCCACGCCACGTCTGATTCCTTCACCCGTCTTCTTCAGTCCCTGGCCGACTCCACCCGCGGTCTTCTTGATGCCCTCGCCTATTCCCTCGCCAGTCATCTTTAAGCCGTGACCAACACCATCTGCGGTCTTCTTGATGCCCTGGCCGACTCCACCCGCGGTCTTCTTGATGCCCTCGCCTATTCCCTCGCCAGTCCTCTTTAAGCCGTGACCAACACCATCTGTGGTCTTCTTGATTCCATCCCCTATACCTCCACCTGTCTTCTTCAGCCCTTGACCAACCCCATCAGCAGTTTTCTTCACTCCCTCTGCAGTTTTCTTAATCCCATCGCCTATTCCCCCTCCAGTTTTCTTGAAAACATGTTCGACCCCATCAGCGGTCTTCTTCAATCCGTCTCCAATGTTCTCACTAGTCTTCTTCAGGCCCTGGCCGACTCCATCTGCAGTCTTCTTCACTCCCTCTGCGGTCTTCTTGATGCCGACCTCGATGCCCTCACCAGTCTTTTTTAGTCCCACCCCAACACCATCTACCGTTTTCTTTGCTGCTGTTCCAAGACCATCTCCAGTCTTCTTCATACCTTCCCCAACCTTTCGTGCCCCTGTTTCGACACCATCAACAGTTTTCTTAACCCCAGTGCCAATTCCCTCGGCAACCTTCTTTGTTCCTCCAGCGAGTCCGTCGGCAACCTTTTTCGTTCCCTCACCAATCTCCTCTGCGACCTTCTTTGTGCCTTCTCCTATGTTCTCGCTGACTTTCTTTACACCAGTAGCCGTCTTCTTGATTCCTTCACCAACACCATCAGCAGTTTTCTTGACACCCTGTTCAATGCCAGTGACAACCTTCTTTGTTGAGTCACCAACCTTGTCCACAACCTGTGGAATGGTGGCCTTGAACTTGTTGGCCATCGCCACTGCAATGATCGCTTTTCGTGCTTTAAATAGACGACGTCTCTTGGAATGTAGGTTCGACCTATCTCTGCGAATCGCATTTTCTGAGGACTCATGAGAGGCTTGGACCCATCGGTGGTGCAGCGCGCCCAGAGGTGTAAGACGCTTATTAGGGTCTGTATTAAGAAGTCCCTTCACAAGACTGACGGCTTCTTCTGATATACCTTTCCAAAGGATGCTTGGGAACAAGATGCGACCATCAATAACATTATCAAAGTATTGCTTTGTGTTCTTGCCTGAAAATGGCAGTCTGCCTGTAAGAATAGTGTACAAGATGACTCCACAGGCCCATGCGTCAACCGGAGGACCATGTCCTTTGTTCAGAATGATTTCGGGTGCCATGAAGTAGGCTGTACCTACTTGGGTGCGCATAGTATTATCTTGATCATTAGATGGGTCAAGGAAGCTCGCAAAGCCAAAGTCCGTAACCTTTATCTGTAACGGCCAACTGCGATTTACGCAAAGGATATTCTCCGGTTTTAGATCTCGGTGCACAATCGAATGACGGTGAAGGAACTCAACAGCGGTGAATATGGAACGAATAATCTGGCTAGCCTGGGATTCCATAAGACAGTCATGCTCGGCAACAAAATCAAAAAGGTCGCCGCCAGGCACATACTCCATAACGATGTATATGGTCTTCTTGAGGTCGAAGATTTGGTATGTGCTTACAATATTCGGGTGGGAGATGGTTTTCATAACTTGTATCTCCCGCTCAAGATGCTCCTGAGACTTCATGTTCTTCCCTCGCCGGATAATCTTTACGGCGCGTCTCTCGTTGGTATCAACATCATACGCAAGTACGACATCGCCGTAAGCGCCGCTTCCGAGCTCCTTGCCAAAACTGTAGTAGTCAGTAATGTGGATGTTGACAGCATTGTCCAACGCATGTTTCCAACTCGCCGCTTCCTCTTCCGTACCGATGTGAAGGCGTAACAAACGGTCCTTGCCGCCCACGACACCCGGCAGGAAAATATGCATTTCACACTGCTCGAGTTGCACGCTGACGGGAGTGCGACGCACGTTGACTTGATAGCGTGGTGGGCCCGAGCGGTTTTTGAGTATGGACAATGTGGTGGACTCAAGCACGGCGAAGAAGTTGGTCTTCTGACCGACCTTGCTCCTCCGCACCATCCAACCTTCCTTGTCAACCTGTGCTATGTAGCGCACGGTGTGTAATGGCTCGGGCGGACGGAAGCGCTGGGCTGCCAACGCGGCGAGGTTGGCTATGAGGTTCGGGCGCTCTCCATCGGAATAGTGGGATTCGAACGAGTGGCGGGGTGGGAGCTGGGTCGGAGATGGTCGCGTCTGATTAACAGCAGGAGTGTGCTTGCGTGATTGGGATGGAGAACGATCAAGCGTTGGGACTGTGGCGATAGCGTCACTGACGCGAGGCACGATATCCCCTAAGGTCGTCATGGCGAAGGGGAGTTGGGGCGGGGGGGGAGGGTACAACACTTGAGGCGAAAGGATTGAGTTGCAAAAGGGGGATTGAGTTGCGAGAGGATTGAGTTGCAAAAGGGGGATTGAGTTGCAAGAGGTCCCGGGCAGGCTTACGGGCGGGAGGGCCCAGTGTGAAAGGTAGAGAAGGAGAAAGAGGGCGGAAAGCGTGGAACGGTGCTTCGTGGCGCTACTACCTTCCTAGGGTCGCAAGCGATGTGTGATCTTAGGGGCAGTTGCAAACGGAGACATTTCAGGCGGTATGGGATGCTTCGCGAAGTGGACTTGCCAATCGCGCAGATACAGCGGTACGGCTAGCAGATCACTGTAGTGTAGATACGGTTACGCCGTGTGACACGAATTTTACACCGTTTGTATGATACGCGGATCGAATGTAAGGTGTCATCCGCCTTACTTCGCGGCAACTGTCCCATGTAACGCCTTGCTCTTCACCGCCTTCCGCCATCGTGCATAGCTCTGGGTCTCGTCAGCAGCACCAACGGTAGCCTTCAAGCTTCACACATCAAAACCATGGCTGGCGCGTCAAGTTCCTAATTTGCCACTCATGCCGCAACGGCCTCTCCTATCTGTGGTGATAAGTTTTTGTAAGCTCCGTAGGAAAGAACGCTAAGTAATCAGAGAGAACTTAGCGTTCTTTCCTGGGAGGCTGCGTTGCTGCTTGCACTCTCGTCCGTCGCTGGCCCCCTAATATTGGTCGCAGAAGACTGTACAGCGCGCCGTGCCCTGTGTCTCTGCCTCCTGCCATTTATCGTATTCAACAACTTCTCTAGATATAGCCACCCAGCTGCTAGGTTGGCTTCAAGCGCTACGAAGGTAGTACACATCACAATTATACAGAGCAACCAATCATCGTTGTGCACCAGCTCATCTTCGTCATCATGACTAAGAGCAGCCATGGTGATATGCGCTCCCCACTCTCTACGCACCGGCGCACCAGGCACGAACAATTCCGTTTCACTCTGCGGATGCCGCAGTATGCACCGGTCCACCGCTAAGCTGCGCTTCGCTGTTGCGTCTGGCGTCAGCTACTCCTTCGATAAAGAATTCATCCACCGCCCGTTCAACGTGATTGTCCAAGTTATCCTCCGTGACCCATGTATCCGCATGCTCAACAAGCATGTTAATTACAGATTCTCGTTGCTCGAATAAAGCCTTCTGTCGTCTTTCCCATTCGGCTTTCTTGAACGCCTTTCTCTTCTGTTTCATTTCCTGTACCTCCCTAAGTCTTTCCTCATGCTCCTTGATTCGTTGCTTGCGCTCCCTGCTCGCATCAAGCACAAACAACATCGTTAGTAGCGCTTTCAATCGCAGTAGCAGATCTCTGCATCGAGTTCAATAACGTACTGTTCACGCGCTATACGCCGTTCTTGAAGCTCCTTCGGATCCGCTTCGATGGAGCTACTTGCAGTGCCTGTCGTATCCTTTAAAGCGCCTACATTAGTGGCAAAACGTATTCGCATCTCGTGCATTTCATCCCTGTACGCCCGTCTGCGTTTTACAAACTCTGAGTCCCCGCGTTGTTTTGGCGGTCGCGGTGCCTTTTCCGTGCAGAATGCACGTCCGCCTCTCGCAACCGCTAGGGCAGTTTCCCGAAGGTTGCATACCCCGAACCGAAACATTGTACGACTTAATACCGAAACGGCTTCAAAAAAGGGTTGGGAGAAACGTTCGGTCCCAAAACCTCGCTTGCAGATAGGGTAAGGATCGGAGTACGCTTGTACTGATCACCTTTGGCTGCGCAGTCCTTTTGGGTTCATAGATGACGAGTCTCGTTGTAGATCAAGGGGATATTGTGGGTGAGTCGATCGCGAGAGACGATCTACTTTCAAGGGAGGTGCCGTCCAATTTAACCCAAAGGGGTTCTGTAATTAAAAAAAGCTACAGGTTTACAGGTAGAAGGCCAGGGAGAGGATTGCGAGCTAGTAATCTAACCCTTAACCCGTTTATCTGTGTACGCGCACAAAAGTGCATGACCATGTAGATACCCTGCGGACTCGCTCCATAGTCTATTGCAGTTGGGTTTCAGTCCGAAGTGCAAGATTGTGATATCCGCAGCTGAGGTAGCAATTGCTAGCTCATTCTATGTTAACGCTATGGACTGCGAATCTCTGCAGAGAGGAAGACAAGGTCGAGGATTGGCCAGGTTCCGTTTCGCATCTTCGGCGCTCATGATGGCATAGGGAGAGAGAGTATACTGCCCATGACGTTAATTTCTTAATGCCCATGCACATCATCGGTCTGCAGCCTTTTGTGGGTGCGGTTTTCTACATGTCCTCACGATCGTCCCCAATCTCGGAGTGGCGAAAATGTTTGACGGCAGAATGTTGAGCAAAGACATCAACGCCGTAAACAGAAATAAGTGATATACTGGACGTTTGGTCTGTGTGTAGAGCGCAGAGAGTCCGCTTTTCTTCAAGAAGACTGTCGATTGGATGTCTCTTTGGAACAGGTCCAAAGCTGATGTATGAGACCATTATTGTCGCCTGTCTAAGCAAAACAGCTCGCTGTACAGGATCTGGCAGAGTAGTCATCGGTGGAGGAAATCTATGGGTTTTAAGCCACGTGAAGTAGCAACTACCTGCCTAGCTGCCCGTCTACATCATGGGTCCTCAGACCCCATGGTGGAACTTGGTTCCAAGAAACCTTCGTTCTCTAAAACGGCCAGGAATGTTGCATATTGTCAATAATCACTACAACAGTGATGCTTCCTTTTTCTGGGCCGGATGATAACTCTTGCAGCTGGAGTGCTGGGTGTGTTCATACAAACAAGGCGGATCTGAACCCGTTTTGGTATTGCGTCTGTCTTCGCGGTCTGCCAACGTATTCTTCAGATGTGATACAGCAAAAAGAAGTTCGCCATATATATATCAACCGCTCGATGTGAGCCCGACTTCGATGGCTGATGCATCCGACCTAAAGGAAAACGGACAAAGGCCTCTGTGATATGAACTAAGTTGTTAGGGCCTAAGGAGGACTATCGCTTTCATGCAGTTGAGTGGGCTTGGAACCGCACTGATGTCTGGCGCAAGTTAGAAGTCTGAGTTACAAATGCGTTCCAATCAGCAACGCCTATTCATCGTAGTATCTTCGGAGCTACAGACATCTACACGACACTACAATCATCCATCTGTTTTAATTCCATGCACCCCACGGGTCATTCGTTTCTTTTGGCGTTGATGGCGTCTCGTCAAATCCTCCCCACGCACCGCCATCGCCGCCATCGCCGCCACCAGCTGCAACGGCTGCGGTTTGGGCAGGTGTCGGTTTAGATGCTGCTGGTTGAGCCGTTTGGTACGATGTGCTCATCTGTGTGTATGAAGCAGTGCTCGTGTGATCTGTCGGTTGTGTTTGGTTAGTGTTACTATTCGTTCCATATGAGTTCTTTGCAAAATCTTCAGAAGAAAAGCCTCTGAAACCCGCACTACTCGCCCCCGGCACCTGAGCAAGATTTCTTCGCAGACCAGCTCGCAATTCTTCTCTGCCGTCGTTTTCGTTCATCATTTTGTTCGCTTGCGTTGATACATTCGTGAACCATGATGAAAGCATGCCACCTGCTTGAGCTGCCGCCTTGCTTGCTTGTCCAATCATGTCAGAGGTTTGCACTTGGGATGCGATGTTTGACAGATTGCGAGTCAGGTTTTGTCCGACATTGCTCAAAGACTTCGGTGCAGCAGCACCAATCGCGCCTAAATTGCCGAACCCTTTGAAGCCGGGGCTGGATTGTCGACCGCCATAGCTGTCTGAGGAAATGCCTTGCATTCCACTTTGCATGGAAGGTGGGTTGCCGTTGCTTTGGTGCCACATCTCGGACGAAATGCCTCCCATTCTTTGAGCACCAGAGCCGTAACTGCCTCCCATACCGTTGCCCATGCCATTCCCCATACCATTCCCCGTACCATTCCCCATGCCACCAGCCATGGAAGTAGTATTGCCCATATGCCCGCTACTACCCATGGAGCCCATGCTTCCCGTGCGACCAGACCTACCCATGCCGCCCATGCCGCCCATGCCGCCCATGCCACCCATTGGCTGTCCACTTGATGTGTTGTGAGTGGTTACGCCACCCACGCCGGTAGAACCCAGAGAGCCAGGTGCCGTCATCTTTGGTTTCGGACGGTTTGCCGGGGGTGGGGCCTGGTATGGCTCTCCAGTGGCTTCACTCTTTAGCCTTGCAGCATAGATAGCAGCAGCGTCCGACTGATATTTGCTAGAAATCTCCGCGCCATACATGCCATTCTCTTTGCAATACTTGACAAACTTTGCGTTTCCACCGCATTGCATACGCTTCACTTCCCAGTCCTTCCACTTATCCATTCCAACTGAACGCACAAAGGATATGTGAACGCCGAGTCCGCGGTGTTGTCCGGAGCAATCGAGACAGATAAAAGTGCCGAATGACACGGTCGCCCATTGGGGGTTCTTGGTTCCGCAATCTGCACATACCTTGTTCTCAGGGCGCATTTGAAGCTCGCGCAGTATTTTCTTGGTGGGATCCATGTCGATGGTATGCGAAGACGACGGTGGTACAAAAATGTCGGTGGGGACGGGTGTGGTAGCAACTGGCAACGTCAACAAGGAGCGTGTGCTTCATGGAGAGTGGTTTAAATGAGTGTTGATGTCTGTGGCAGTCAACAACAGTTTTTGAGCTGTGCTTGTGGCTTGAGAAACGCTGGACTGCTGTCCCGATGTCAGCCGCCGCACAGCATCCTAGTACGGTGACAGTACGTGTACCAACGGTACCATTCGAAAGCTTCTGGTATAGCTCTTCCTGTTCCGAATTAGGCGCACCAATTTTGATTGTTCCCGCAAGCAGAGCGTTTCCACCTACGAAGGTCGCGGGCAAACTCAACCCCCCGTCATTGCCCTCGGAGAATGGAAAAGCTGCGATTCGAGACGGAGACTGTGCAGATAGAAATTGTGGTCATGTTTTCTACCGGTGGAGTCCTAACAAGTGTGAGACATAGAAAGGATACCAGGCTTGGCGCTTATCTGCGTGCGTACCAACCCAGTGACTGAAGATCATGAACATGAAAGCAGAAATTGATATGAGGCTCCTTGGTGCCGTGACACACCTTATTGAAATACGTTCACTACAAGTAAGCTAAGCGAAAACTGGGCTATTCTCTGGCAACAGAGCTATGAACACCAGCAACGGGTATAGCAAAGACAACATCCCCATTCAGACATCCAACCTATCTATCGGCTAGAGTGATGTTGAGTTGCTCCCGTTCCCCTCTTTGAACCCTCGCGTCTTTTGCCCTCTGGTCCCGAATATTCTTCTTACTGGGCATGTGACTGCTCTTAGTGACCTTTGCGCCCTCCTCCACAGCCAATTTACGAACGTCACGCAAGGTGAAACTCACCCTATCGGACGCTGTTTGGCCTTTCAGAATACCATGCCTCCATTCATGATGACTCTCCCCGCTCATGACATAGACGCATCGTCGCGGCAAGTGCAACACGCGTCTACGCCCATCCTTCGGTCTGACGAACGTCATATAACAATCCGAAAGCAAACACATGCCAACAATAAAAGGTCCCAGTTCGCCCATCTTATTATCGTTATGCATGTGAATCTTAGAATCCTCCTCCTTCTTATACAAGGCCACGTGCAGTTGATTCGGTTTGAACTCTTCCAACTGCGGTACGCCGCGCTTGACAATGGGCATGACAAGAGACTCCAAAAAGTCCGGCAAAGGCGTGTGTATGATGTTTCCGTCCGTGTATCGAAAACGACCCTGCGGTGTGTTACGCTCTTGGTACAGATAGTACGGTCCATAGTTCTTTGTGATTCGCGTGCGACGACGGGTCCATTTGGCTGGTGAGGAGTCTACTGCATGTAGCAAGGCGGCTTCCTCCTCCTCCGTGAATGCATTCTCACAAAGAATGAAGCCTGGTACGGAGTTGAAACGCGATTTAGGCGATGAGAAGAATGTGGGCAAACAAAATCGCTCCCCGCCCATTCTGAAAGATATTATGTGCTGTCGAAACGAATAAACGTGAGGTCACAAGCTCGAGATATTGTGTATGGGCGACGTTCACGAAGTGTGGCTACCCTCACTCGAGTGTTGGTAGGTAGAGCACCGATGGGTAAAGGGTTAGCTGAGGTCCATTCGGTTGATGCTCGGGGCGATGAGGTATGACATAGAGTGCTTGTAACGTAACTCCGCAGCGCGTTCGATCAGCTGCGGACAATGCAGCAGCAAGCCTTCCCGCGTTGATCGAGCTGACAGTTTTCGGCAATCCAACGGCACAGAAGCAAGCCACGACACAAGATACACGTCGCGCGCCACGCCTTGCGACGCCACGGCACGCAGTCGTGGACACGTACAAACATCTTACAACTGCTGCACGCGTATGTAACAAACCCACGCCGCTCCATCGGTTACCAACGGTAGCAAAGGTAGTTTAGCAATCTTGCTTTTGAAACCATCGGCGCCGTTCGGAGAGGGTTTTAAACTCAAAACAGACAACAAGGCTCAACTACACAATAATTCCCAAACTCACGACTACCTACCCTTCGGTATCTTATCCAGCGTAGTATATCTAGTAGAAGGTAAGAAAGTGGCTCACGTATTCTTCCGTTGCAACAAGTAGCAAAAGGTGCAACACAGCGACACAACTATGGTGTTTCGGTAGTGTTATTAGTGCTTAGCGTTGCTCTCACGTCCACGACATAACATCAACGCAACGACCAAAGCCAAAAAGAATAGTAACGAACATCTACTCTACTCGCATAAGAAAGCAAACCGTACATAACAAAGGAGCCCCTGCTCCAAAACCTAATCCTGCGTACATGAAAGTGCAGCAACCCAAAACCATAATGGCAATCCAACAGTATTTTTAAAGAACCCAAACGTAGAGCTATTTCTTCACTTGCTGGCCATACCAAGCAAGGGTGGTCGAGCATAGCTAGCATTTTCCTTCGAACTGAGCTCACGCCTTCGACGTGCAACTGCATCTCCTTCACTTCGCATCCGATTGCTGTTATCTCTTCTTCTCATTTCCCTCACCCCATCAGACCCAGTCAACCCATCGTCTGTGTGTATCTGAGGGATCCCACTTCCATTGGCACCCTTTTCGCGTTCTGGCGGCAGCCCACTAAAGCGTGTGACTCTCACACCAGACCCAGACATCCGCTCATCCCAGCTTCGTCGAACAGTGTCTCCTCCGTTGTACATATGCGCTTCGACTGCGTTATCGGTAATTGGTGACCCAACTCGATACCCGGCAGGTGCCATGTTCGCGTGTGAGCTTGGAGGCCGTCCGCTTTTTCTTACAACATAACTGTTCCCCATAGACTGCGTTACACTAGCTCTTGGATACGAGTGACTACCGGACACAGACTTTGCATGTCGTGGGCCGTCACTACTTCCACCCCTTCGTCGCGCATTCTCTTCTTTCCTGGGCGGTGCAGTGTCTTCGCCGCTGCATTCCGTCCTTCTAGGTTGCGTACCGTATTGCAACGCGTCGTCGTAACTGTGACGGGGTAAACCGCCAGCAGTGTGTGGCCTCCTGCCAGGGGGCTTACGCGCACTAGCTTGATTCGAATTCATGCTCGTTCTCCCGACCCGACCTTGTCCATTTCTATTTGTCACGTGCGAACTATACTCCGCTCGCCGAGACAACTCCGACTGGTTTGCGGTCGGCACAGCCGTTGCTGGAGAAAGCACTGGTAATCCAGCAGCCCCGGTTGTCGGTTGCCATGTGTCGTGTCCATGAGCGTAGGCATTAGTGCTCGACAACAAGGCCGCATCACCTGATGTACCATTTGCATTCCTCGGTATCTGCACGTAAGGGTCTGGGAGCTCATCGACCTCATTGGCACGAACCAATCTTCTCTGCACACGAGCTTCACGTTTCGACATTACAGGTATATTTTGTTGGATCGCAGAGCCTTGACCAGCACTGCTGTTTCCATTCTGTGCCATCTGAATAGATTGCATCCTCATGCCATTTGAATGGATAGCTGGGGGCAAGCTTGTAAATCCATGGTATCCTTGACGAGATCGGGATGACGAGGACACGGAAGAGCTTCTCCCGTAAATGAGCTCGCATGTGCGTCGACATTCTTCCTCGTATACGCAGCTACAGCTACATTGACAAAACACGTCAATTACTGTAGCGTGAGGATCGCTCCAATCACTGTGAAAACGTTTGGAGCTCGAGCTGCTCGCATGCGAAGGCGACACAACGGCATTGAATGCAATCGCAGAATTCTGGAAGATCGGTTTTCTGTTGCGATAATTGTCAGGCGTGGTAGAGTTTGATTCGAAATCCCTAGCCACCTGCTCTGCCAACGCACGTGCCGAAGTAGGAATCTCCATGACGAACGGAAACTGGTCATTGTACGCGCTGGCGCGCGTGCTGACCGACTTTTGGGTGCTAACGCTCTCATCTGCCAAGGAGGTTAAGCCAGTGGAAGCAGTATCCATTTCGAGCTCGGACTCGAGTCTTGCGCCGCGGAAGGATATTGTTCCGCCCGTAGAAGAACGAGAAAGACTTTTTTGGTTGGCAATGTTACCTGATTCAAGCGCTGGGCTAAGCCCACTTGCTCCGCTCGCCATGGACATCCCTTTTTTTGGGTTTGACGCGGAGATGCTCTGGGGGGGGATGAATCCCGGAGCCTGTTTAGGTTCTTTGAGCAGAGGTCCATTCTGGGCAGAGAGATTCGGAAACCTTGGCAACGGAGGTCGGAGTGACGAAGGAACTTGCTGGACGTTGGAATTGGTATTGAACAGCGGAGCCTTTGACGAAACGGGCATTGCTGTGCTTTGATAGTTTGGATATGGTACAGGTGAAACTTTGCCCATGCCGCCCGATACCTGTGAAGAAACGTCGCTGCCAATACCGTTTGCAGGCATGAACATGTCGTGCACGGACGCTCCTTTCTTTTTGGGAGCCGGAGAATGAGTAGAATCCGATACAGACTGTTTGCCATATGTAGAGCTAGACAGATCCGAACTGATTCGACTTGTAACTGGATCGGCACTATCCGAACTAGCAACTCTTCTCATCACTCCATGCGGTGCGGCATTACCCGCCGTGGTATTTTCAATCACGTTGCTTTTCTTCAAGGCGGAGCGCGCAGCCGTACCTGCGGCCGATTGGGGCGTGGTGCGACGTGCACGGGGTCGATCTTTTTGTGGAGCATTATCCTTGGGTCGGTCAGCTCTGGAGGGATTCGCCCTGTTCCGATTTTGTTTTACCCTTTCTTCATTTGCACGGCGCTGATGCACACCCTTTGCATCCCTTACACGGCTTGATTTTGACGACGACTTGTCGGTATGAGAATGTGAGCGATCCGAATGCGGAAAGTCAGTGCGCGCATGATCATCTGCAGTACGTACAGTGGTTTGATTCTTGCCTGTACGGGCAGGGTTGCTTTTCGAAGGGCCCTGGCGATTGGGGTGTTGTTTGTGTTGTTTGTGTTGCTGCTGTTGGTTGTGGTGCGCCCTTTGGGGGCGATGGTCCTTTTGCTTGACAGACTGAGTGTGAGTTTGATCGTTATGAGCGCCCAAAACATGTTGAAAGCCAATGCGATTACTGTTTTGCACAGCAGTGGTGCTAGTAGTAGTGGCGTTTTTCGTAGCGTTTCGCTTGGCAGCGTTTTGCTTCGCAGCACGAGTGGACCTCTTGTGAGTTGTGGAAGCGGTATGTCCACGTGGTCGATCGCGCGTCAAGAGATTGTTGGTGAGAAAGTCCCAACGTGAGGGACGGGTGGAGGAGGTGCGAGGTTGGCTGTGTGCGCGCGCCTTTTCAAGGGTACGAGCATGCTTGCGCGCGGCGGGCGGTTTGGATGATGAGGTGTGGTGCAGGTGTGTTTGACGGGTGTGGGTGTTGGCGGGTAGACGATTTGAAGAGGGAAGTTGAGAGGGATCTCGGGTGGTGTAGGAACTTGCAATTGAGGGAACGGCGACGGAAACGGCGGTTGTGTTGGAGCAAAAGAGCCATTGCCACAGTGAGCGTCTCTTTCGTGTGAGCGCTGGAAGCAGCGATGCGAAGAGCTGACGCGGTTGTGAGGAATGTGAGGAGTGTGTGGACGGGGGCGTCGTTCCGTGCGGTGGCGGTGGGTGCGCGTGCGCACGATGTGGGGCAGGACGCGGGGTGTTTCGCGTGGTGGATGAAGAATGGTGAGTGGTTGCATGGGCAGGGGGTTGTTTTGCATGCAGGGCAGAGGTGGTGCTGGGCGCATTTTGAAGGGTGGGATAGTGCGGGTTATGCATGTTGGCCAAGAGGTCATCCACGACGGCATCCTCATCAAGCGATTGTGACAAAGCGGTGGGGTAGTGAAAATGGGGCGACATGTTAAAGTTGGGCGGGGAGGGGTGCGGATTAGGGAGCGTTCTGGGCAGAAAGATGGGCTGCTGGTGGGAGGGGTGCAGCAGTGGGGGTCGTTCGGAAGGGGCGGTTCGCAACGTTGAGAGCGACATGTAACTGGAGGTCTCCGACCAGTGCGACGACTCTGAGCCGAGCGAGGGGGTGTACTCAAACGAGCGAGGGGCGTTGAACAGGGGGGTTGCGGCGTCGGTAGCCCATACTCTTGCGAAACGATAGTTTGCTGGGGAGAAAGCTGGGGCGTGCGTGTTGGGTACGAATCGAGGAATGACGGCTGTTCCGCGTTGATTGGGCTTTCTGAGCTGGTAGACGACGTAGGGGTCTGTTGAAGTGGCTTCGCTCTGCGAGGGGACGGAGGAAGGCATTGTGTCGGGGGGGGGGGGGAGGGGAGCGGGGGTGGAAGGTGAGCGATGAAACTGCAAGTGAAGAACACACAAGTGAGTGCGAGCGGCAGGCGGGTTGTACGACGACAATGCGATGAGAAGTAGCGCAGGCAGCAAGTACACGCCGCTAGTAACTTTTTTGTTGAGGCGCGCGGGGAGGGAGGGGGTGTGGAAACGGGCGGGAGTCCAAACGGCAAGGCGCGGACGCGACTGGGGGGGGGGGGGGGGGGTGAAGCGCGCGGTTTACAAACGGAACAATCGGGGCGCGCCGCATGCCCCGCGCGGTTTGCGCTGCGCGACGGGTGGAGCGGGAGCGAGAGCGTTTGGCGACGCGGGGGGGGGGGGGGTGGGGGGGCGGGCGCGACGGCGCCAACCGTGGCGCCAAAGCTGCGTTCGCGCACGCACGAGTGGCACACGCGCCGCGAATCGGCGCGCCGCGCGCGCACTGGCGCACGCGCCGAAAGGGGGCGCGGGAAAAGCGCGCGTCCAGAAAAACCAAAAATTAAAAATTAAAAAAAAAAGCAAAATACGCAGCGCGCAGCCACGTGGCCCGCCGTCGCGCGAGCACGCGCGGCTGCCAGCCGCCACCTTTTCTTTCGTACACGCCACGCGCGCCGTCATGGCGCGTCGCCACTGTAAGCGCGGCGTGTTCACCCGCGCCGTCTCGAGACGCCTACGCGCTCGTCGACAACGCCCCCGGGCGCTTTACACTTTCAACTTGAAACACAAACAGCTCTACCGAAGCGTACCGTCGCGCTATCATATCACAATGCGCGCACAGCTTGCAACGACTCTCCGCACTCCCCCAAGTTCAAATTCTTGAATCCCAAACGCTACCCGTAGCACCGAATCACCTCCGTCGCTCCTTTCGCTGCGCTCTGCCCGCCCTTCTCCAAGAACCTACCCCCCCCACCCAATGACACACACCATGCACAAAAAAAAAAAAAACTCCACGTCAGTCACTGTTTTCCAGTCTCCATTTCAAAATGCACATGCCCACCAAAAATTACTTACCGCTGATGATACGCTTCAGCAATGTAGAACGGAACCTCTCTACCGTCACAAACCTCCACCACAACCTGCCGTCCAAACCGCTCACTCGCTCTTCGACAAGATTCTTCCCCAATCGTCCGTTGTCGCTCATCCATCCAATAAATGCCACTGCGATACTGCGTGCCGACCTGTACAAAACGTCAACAGCGCCGCGTGCAAAGAGCTCGTCAGCAAAATCGCTGTCCCATCACACCAGCGCCGCGTCAAACACACTGTGCCTCTGACTTACATCATTTCCCACCTGGTTCAGCGTCAGTGCCGATTGGCCCACACGCTCCCAGAACAACTCCACCAGCTGCTCGTAACTCACCACGCTTTCGTCATAGTCCACCGCCACAGCCTCTGCGTGTCCAGTACTTCCCGAGCAAACCTCTTCATAACGCGGCCGCCCCGTCTCCCCCTGCGTGTATCCCACCTTGGTACTCACCACTCCCTCCACCCGTTGGAATGCAAGCTCCGCACCTGTGCGTACGTAAACCGCAAAAATCCATGCTCCATAACTACCGCTTAGAATAATTGGCTACAATCGTAGCGCCTTGTCGTACCAAAATTGGAAACCGGGCCAATGCAACGTACCCCAGAAGCAACCCAGTGCAAACACCCCTCGATGTAACCCGTCAGCCACACGCGCAAGCACTGCATCAGAGAACGCCACCAGTTGCATGTCCAACGTCAGAGCCTTTCCAGCCAGCTCATCATTCGCGTCCAATCGAATCCGTTCTTCGTTCATCTCCATCACAAGCGCCGTCATCCCATTCGACAGAGGCACACGATTTCCAACTTTCAGCTTCATCTCTGCCGGCACGCTGCTCCTCTTCACTGATATTATCAGCTCTTCCGACCGCTCTCCGTACGCCAGTGCCGCCTCTATCCGCGTGCGACGACTTTCTCCCACGCTCAATCCGCGTACCGCCTGCCATTTTGTCAATAAAGCATTAAACGCACCATCGTCATCACGTGCTCGTTTTTGGCGCAGCGGTGTCAGAGCGTATAATTGTTTCCTTTGTCAGCGAGATTGGAGTGTGTTAGCTTACATCGTCAAAACCACGAATGACTTGCCCGCCGCCTATAACAAAGTTTAACGGATCACCGTTTCGCGATGTATCGAATTCGCTACCGTCATCCAGAAAGCCCGTATAATGCACGTTAACAGAGTCCCCATCAGTGGCTACACGCATACTCACACCTCCATTGTGGCGCCCATCAACGCTAGGCGCAGCGTAATGCACCGGCCCCACGCGCCGGTTGCACCGCACCATCCATGCATTCGACCGTAGAGAAGTGAGTGAAAGAGGCGATGAAAGCCGCTTCCAGTGCGTGAGCACCGAGCAGGCGCTGATGAAGGCCATTGCGCTTCTTGCGTTTGGGCAGACGCGGAGTTCAGGTGCCTTTGGTACCGTTGGCGCAAACGGGAACGGATGGCTCTGAGGTGTGCGAAGCAAGGTGGTCGCGGTAGCAAGCGCAGCCGAAGGATCAGGCTCGCGGATACCGAGTCGCGCTAGCGTGCGAAAAGAAAAGGAGCGGGAACAAAGTCCCTGCCAAGCCCGTTGCCTCTCTGACAATGGTGTCCGAGGACCATTCCGGCAGTTATTGTCGTACGAGGGGCGCGAGATCAGTAGCCGAAAACTCGCGCAAATCAAAGCCAGCAATGCATGGTGCAAGCGGCCAATTTGCACACTCTCCTGCGAAGGTCGCCAGTCAAGATAGCCAAATTGACTCAAGCCACTCTTCCTCCAACCACGCAGTAGATAATAAAACGGTGTAGAAGGTATATACACTAAGCCAAACAAAAAAGCTAAACAGAAATTTGTTCGAGTAGTTCAGTGGCAACACTGGCGATTCCGAACAAAAAAAGGTCCAAGTTCCATGCTCGACAATGACTGCTCCACAAAATCAGACTGTTAAGCTATCACGGCATATGGCACAAAACTATGCCCTATGTCAAATCTCATTGCTAAAGCTGCCCACCACCAGCTGTATTGAGAGCTTACTTCGTTTTAGAGGCAACGATGTCCAGTTTGGCTATAATTCCCCGCCTTTGTAATGGAGACACAACGCAAAATGACAGCAAAACCCGCGCAGCAGAGGACCATCTCCAATATTGAACAAAGCCTTTTTGCTCTGATAAAAATAATGAGTGCTATAATTTTTATAGTACACACACCGAATTTCAAAAAAGTCCACCAAACCGCCTGCCTTGCTCGTGAAGAGCAAAGCCAGTAGAGGAGGAATAAGTGCAGTAACATATAGCGACTGGTGTAGTTTACTTAGCAGAACAGCTAAAGCATGCATCTAAAAAAATACAACACATTTGTACACACTTTTTTATGTGAAGTATAAAATAAATCCACGAGATTCAATAAATCCAAAACGTTCTTTAATGTGTTTTGGCGCTTTTTTTGTTGTATCTGAACCACAAAACGGCTATTACAACAACAAAGCCATGCTAAACAGTTCTTGAACAAGAACTTTTAAAACAGCGTTACAAATATTGCCTCGGGGTAAAGCGTTAACTGAAAGAGAAAAAGGCATCATTCTAGCCTTAAGACATGAACAACTCAGCGAACGAGAAATTGCTGATGCTGTCGGTCGATCCAGGGGAGCTGTTCAAATTTTCTGAACAACTCCAACAAATCCAAACGCAAATATTCAAGATCTAACAACCGTAAGCTTACCAAAAAAACGGAGCGTCGAATCATTCGAAAGGCCCTGACTAGTGAGTTTAGTGCCAATGACATACGTCTTGATATGCAACTATTTGTCACAACCCGTCGGGTTCAGCAAATACTTCACAATGTCCCTCACCTGAAGTACAAGAAAATGATGAAGGGTCCATACATGAAGGCTTCACTCAAAATTCGAAGAATGGAATTTGCCAGAAAGTACCTTCAATCAGAAGCTATTGACTGGAAAAATGTTATTTTCACGGATGAAAAAAAGTTTAATTTGGATTGACCCGATGTCAATTGCATGTATTGGCATGATTTATGAACTGACCCAAGGTGGTTTTCTAAACGCAACATGAGAGGAAGATCTGTAATGGTTTGGGGAGCCATTTCGTACTACAGTGCTTTGCAGGTATTGGAACTAAACGGTAATCAGAATTCTAATGACTATTTAAAACTACTTGATGAGAACCTTGTACCGTTTGCTGTGGAAAAAATGGGAGAAAATTGGACTTTGGTTGATGATGGGGCTTCTATTCGTCGTTCTAAGGTCACCAAAGAGTAGATAGCACGCAAGAAGTTGGATGTTCTACAGTGGCCTGCTCATACTACGGACCTAAATTTAATCGAAAATGTCTGGGGTACTATAGTTCGAGATGTCTACCAGGGTTTCAAGCAATTTGAAACTGTAGAAGAGCTTGGTGCAAAGATTGAATCAGTTTGGAATAATATCGAAGACGATTTTATAACGAATCTTTACCGTTCTATCAATAACCGTCTACTGTGCGTGCTGGACGCAAATGGTGTGCCATCAGGCTATTGAATGTGTTGTTTTGGATAAGAAGTCCTTTTTGGACTTATTGAATTTCGTGGATTTATGGTAAGTTTCACATACTAAATCCTAAAGTTGTTCTTGTTTGAGTTTTACTTTGTTATTTCGGTACTATCACTTTGAATGCTACTCTACTCCACTTTCTATGAGCTACTTCTTCGACTTTGACCTGCCTTGCTACTCGCGAGCTAGGCCGGCGGTCTGTGGTGCAATCCCAGTGTGGGAAAGGCACCCAAGGCAGCTCGAAGCCTTGCTCTCTTGGAGAGGTAGGCCCAGCTGGGTAGAGCCCTCCGTGTCCCGTATGACGGGTGTAACTCCGTCGGGAGCCTGGATGTACCTCGGAAGTTTAGGGGTTAGAACGGGTCGGAACCACGGCTGGTACGGAAGTAGCCTGCGAGCAGGGGAACAAAAGAGGGAAAGGGACCACCCGACGGGGGCGTGCGGAAAGCGGGAACAGACCCCGGAGGGGGGGTGCCGATACACACACACGAACACGCACCGCGCGGCGGTTAGGGGATATGAGGGGAAGAGATGGTCTCACGGTCTCACGACACACGTCGGTAATATCAATACCCAAAACTGGGGCGGAGATAGGGCCTGTACGGGCGGTCACACGACAACAATGAATACCACGAGTGGTCACAACCCACTGGGTACGACGAGCACGGTCTCCTCGGTGGTGCGAGTCGGGTGAAACTACCGGGCAAGCGGTGTACCTCCGCGAGGAGTTAGACACTTCGCATGGCGAATAGAGTCAGAGCCGAACTCTCCTTTCTTTTCTTGGTGAGCTCGCCGTCGTGCGGCCGACGCTCAAGTACTAGCTCAGTGCATTACAGTAGGTAGTGCACTAGCCTAAGTAAAATTAACCCCTAAACTACACTAAAATAAGTAGCCATTTTGGGCCTCCTGGCCGGGGCTGTAGCCACGTGTCCACCACCCTTGCCAGGCAAGTACCACAAAATATGAATGTTCCTATAACCACCCTGGGTAACCCGACCGCTAATTAGCCCGGTAAACAGGGGCTAAAATTCATGCATCCCGCTTCATCGCTCGCACCGAGTACACCTCAGATATGAGTTTCACCATCGCCCGTACGCGGGAATGTATTGCACTACACGGTCTACTGGACTTATTTGAATTTCGCGGAGAGTAGCAGCATTGAAGCGACTACCAATTCCGTGAGCCCAATTTGTTGCCGTCTGAATGAAGCCATGATGCAATGAAGCCATTTCTAAAATTTTGCGAAGTAAAAAGAACGTTTTTGTGTTGCGTTTTGTTAGCCAATTGGAAAAATTACATACGCCGCACACCAACAATTTCGCTACTTTATTTTTCTACTCGAGTTAGTCACAAAAACGAGATACATTTCGGCGTAAAAAATATTCGTGGCACTCGTGCAAGGTGCGTATGTTTTTTCATAGTGAAAATAAATCGATAAGCATTATAAGCGAGCCTAAATATTGCTTTACTGCGAAACAAATTTCCTGAGAGTAAATGAACGTTCAGAGCATTCAGAAGCAGGCTACAGCTCTGTTTCAATCTCGCCGAACGAGATAATGTTTTGTTTGACAGTATGCAGATCGGTCAAGTGGTGTACTGTTTGAGAATTCAAATCAATAGCCATTTCTCAAATAATTTCAGTCTGAAGTTGCAAACTACTACCAGTAATGGCATTTAAATAAGATATTAGCTGACAATTGACATGTATTGAGAACAAAGTGCATGTTTATTGTTCCGAATCATGGAAGTGAGTTCTTTAGCAAATGTGATACCTGATTGGCCTTTACGAGATCCTAGACTCGCATATCAGGCACAAACTGCTGTATGTAGCTATTACATATCGTGGCTTGTGGCAAAACATTGTGTTAGAGGAATTTACGCCTAACTATGAGAGAGTGGAAGGGTTTTGTTTCACCTGCGGTGCACTTTGCTTCAGACTCCTTCCTACTTTCTCAAAAGATGGGAATTTGTTGGACGCCATTCATGAACTGAGCCATGAAAAGCTCAACAGAATGATTAGGGTGCATCTCTATCCAAAGAAGACGGAGTATAATATCCTTTTGTGCTACTGAACGGTTGAGCTTGAATGGTCTGAACAGATTTTGTAGAGAATAGTTCGGTTGTTGCGAAGTGCCCATCTAATAAGAGATCATCAACAACATTGGGCAACAAAAGTGCAATATTTTCGTTCTCATCCCGATACACGAACAGTTGTGGCACCCCAGGGATTGTTGAGATTCCCTTATCGGTCAGCCATTCTTCAAAATATAGCTTCCAGAGCTGACCAGACTCGCCAAGGCCATACTCAGGCTTTACAAGTTTCAATACGTCATCTGGGTGGGTCACCCATCTGCGGGGCGGATGCAGGTAATGTCACGTTCGAGCTCGCCAGATTTTAGGTAAGCGCGGGATATGGAAATGCTTCTGAGGGTGAATTAAAATAATGTCGGCAATGAAAACGAAAACCGAGTGAATGCGAAGTGTGCAGTCGAGAATTTGGAACGAATCAAATTCTTTGACACATCTCTATTGCTATGCAGGACAAGTCGACATCTTAGCCTCACCTTTTTACTTTCACCATGATACTTTAGTACGAAGAAGTGGTGTAAGGACATAACGTTCGCATTGCGAGGGAGGTCCCTAATAGAAACAGGGTTTTAAGCTTCTCCTTTTATTTCGTTTTGCTTTTCAGCATCAATGACCTTCTTAACTATCCACCTCTGGGCAAACTGCAGTTTACATTCCAAATCCGGTTGGTTTCCAAATAACAGCCTTTATTTCTCAAAGTATTCTCCATTCGGATGATTGAAGTGAAGTGCAATCCTCAAGGAAGAAGACTCAGCTAGCTCCCCACAACACTATACTACAATAGCCGGCTATGCCAGGAAAGAAGAACCGGAGACGGCGTACGCGCTTTTATCACCCATTTTCGTCTGGGAACCCTCCGCATCCGCGGTCGTTTTCCCGTTTTAGGGGGGGGATATGTAGTGCAACGCCCTCAGGGAGGGATTCTTGGTACTTGAACGCTTTCCCGATATTATCGGTTGTGTAGTGTGTATATGAACTACGCCCCACTATGGTGGATATGGACACGTGGGACACGGTTTTGGGTCAATTGGCGGTTGGCCACAGTAGTGGATGTTGCCACGAAATGTGGAGTATTTTAGTTAATATTATTTATTACTTTCACACCCATTTCTGGGAAGCTAGTACTTAGTGCGACGGCGCACTGCCGTCGCACCAGTAAATCTTCCCCAACAAGGGACCCCAACCTGGGGAATTGGCTCTAGTTGTTGCCGCTTGCGCGCGTACTCTACTCCTCCTTGGAGGGAAACGCCGTAAACCACGGGAAATCTAACCCCCTTGCACATCTAAAGGGACCCATCACTGGGAGTATAATTGTTCCAATCATATTGGTGTTTCGCCCTGTATAGGGATATTGTTACCGGCATCGCCGTATCTGTTCGTCGCTCTCGCGACTCACATCGTCCTCTCTTCCTCCTCTTCGCCCTTCCTTTTTCCCCTTTATAGGGTAGCACCTCCCGCTATCCGCGGCCCTCGTGTGCGCATCCGCTCACACACACCCACTTACGTGGAAACATACCCCTACTGAGGATCACACCCCGCTCACGCGGATACCGATTCTTCGCCTTCACCTCCCTGCGCGAGTCGCGACAGGTGTCCCTGGTCTTACAAACCGGCTTCGCCGTGACACCTCTGGGAGGGCTCTACCCAACTGGGTTCACCTCGTGAGAGGAAGATCCCGAACGTCTTTCGGTGTTTTTCCCCTTTGGGGCATTGCACCACAAAGTGGTCTCCCGACCTAGAATCGGTTTTTGTTTCCTTCTTACGAGGTTTGTTTTTATTTACCGGAAGTTCCGTGATCGTTTCCCGTCGTAACGGTATTTTCTCATGTCGAGAAATCCCTCCGATGTGGAGCCAGTGGTTACGCGTAGTCGCTCCCGCGACAACGCGGACACATCCGAAGTTCGGTTCGTACCCCTTATCCCTATACGGACAAGTTCCGGCCGTACTGGCGCCGCTTCATCGCGGAATGATAGCCCCGACCGGGAACCCCGGAACCTCCTTTTGCCCTCGTTATCACCGCCGCAGGGGAATGCAGCATCGACTCCGGCTGTTGCCGCAGTGCCCCAGGCACCCCGGACTGCTCCCACTGTCGCGGCTTCAAGCCCCCGTGGAACGGGCGATAACAACCCCCAGGGGACTTCCCTGGAATCCCAGGTCCGCGCTCTGTGGACCGCCCATGACACCCTTGTAGGGGAACTAAAATCCCTCCAAGAGGTGGTCTCGGCAACCCCCGTAAAGGAGGTCGCCGAGGAACTCCGTATTTTATGGTCTGACGTCAACTCCGTGTTGGAGAGTTTGGGACAACCCGCCACCTTCATCGAAGGAGTTGAAGCCCGATTTGATCGGATTGGTGCCCGCCTGGAGACGCTGGAGCAGTTCGTCCTCATGGACAAACCATCCCCGGGTGATCTGGTAAACGAGGCATCGCACAACGACCAGCTTGCTGGGAAGAAGAAACGCCGTCATCGACGGAAACACCACCGAAAATATTCGGACTCCGATTCTTCGACATCGTCGGACTCATTCCGAAACCATTCGGTTAGCTCGAGCTCCTCGGACTACGAGAAGCGAGGCTACTCCTCCCGCTCGAAGCGGTCATCGGCCACTGAAGGTGTGGTCCGAACCCGCCAGAAGGGGAGAAGACACCCCGGTCTCCGGGAATTGAAACCGACAAACCCGGATTACCGGAAGCTTTTATCATACCGGTACTACCGGCTTGAAGATTTGTCACTTGGACGTACGCCCCGTGGTACGGGAAATGTGCGAGAATGCATTAAGCGAATGCAGCTCTCGCTCCGCAACCAGTATTTTACTGGAGAGGACCCAGTCCTAGTACTGGATTTCCTATCCCGCTTTGTAGCGGAGGCCGATATCCTCGGTATGAATGAGGGACAAGCCTATTTGGCTTTACCTTATTTCTTACGGGGAGTGGCGGAGGACCAATACGCCTCTGTCAGAGGATCTTCTCGCGCCTCCGAGGGAGGAGTTACTTGCTGGCCGGAGGCTGTGCAGTATCTTCTGCGCTCCTACGCCACCAACACCGCTATTCAGCAGGCTATCCTCGCTTTGCGAGATACACGCCAGCGTGCTGGAGAGACCGAGACCGATTACTCGGTGCGCCTTAACAAGGCTTTCCACAGATGTGGTAACGTATACCCCGCTGGGGAGCGCAGTACCATGTTCATTGATGGTCTTGACCCGGCAATCCGGAGTTTAGTTACCCGTTATCGGCAGGACAAGCGAAGGATCACCTACCTCGAGCTGGTCCAACACGCTCGAGCGGAAGGGGATGCACTTCGTGCAAGAACTCCGAACAATCGGTCTAAATCAGCCAAGGCGTTGTTGCTGGAAAGCGAAGCTTCCTCTCTCCCGCTCACCGCGGATGGGAACCCTGGACAGGGATTTGATACCGTGCATTTAGCGCAGGGGGATGGTGTGTCGATACCCACCAGTGAGTTACCGTCAACGACGGAGATGACCCATGATACGGGAACAGAAGATCCCGTTCTATACGGTGGTAACAGTCGGGTTCAACCCCAACGACTCCCGTTTTCAAACGGTCAATCCCGTTATCAACGGCCTGGATGGACTGACACCCGCCCTGCGGTTCGCTTCTCCGATACTCGGAATAATAACCCGCGTGTCGCGGTGCTGGCTCTCATTTGCCACCTGTGCTATGCCCATGGCCATACCTCTCCTCAGTGTATTTGTTCACTGAAGGATATGGCCAAGGTGGTGGCAAATTATGAGGCCCTCACTCCAGAGTAGAAACGTTCCGTCCCGACGGCTTCCTAACTCCGTGCTAAAACGGACTTTTCCCACGCCCTACCACAGACCCCGCGTGCCCGGCAAGCTTCATACACCCCGATTCGGGAGATCACGCAACCATCCGTTGCAACCCCCGCTTATGCGGATAGAAACCCCCGTCAACGGGATGAAGCACTCGTTGTCGAAGAAACCAACCCACCGCCGAAGGCGGAAAACTAACTGAGGGAGTCTCCCCTTTGGGAGAAGCGTCCTCAAGAACGAGGCTGTTGGCGCCCGAGGCGTCCTCGCCTCGCTCATCCCCGGATTCCCGGTAGAGTCTTGGTCTTGGCCAAGCGCAATTATACGGTCTATGCCGACCTTGGCCTTGACCCCCAGTTTATGGTGAGGTTTCTCACCGTCCTGGATACAGGTGCAGGCCCCAACTTTGTTGTGGAATCATTGTTACCCCCGCTTGTGCGGTGGCGTATCCGCTCTGACGCGGTCCCCGACATTTCGGATGCGAACAACAATCCTTTACATACGGTGGGCACAGTGGACCTCGTCGTGAGACTTGGTACCTCTGTGGTGAAGTTGGACTTCATCGTTTGCCGTTCATTGGCAGCACCAGTGAAACTGGGATGTGATTACTGCGACAGATTTATCGACGCAATCAGGCCCCGCCTCAGGCGTGTAGAACTTGACGACGGATGGTCGGTTCCGATTATTCGCCGCCCGCTAAAGCGGTCCTCTCGGAAACAAGTTCCGGTCCCTGCTGCGCAGGAACCACCGCCCGCGTCCCGCGAGTCCACCAAGCTCCGCGTCGCTGCCTCGGTTTCTATACCGGCTGAGTCCCAAGTCTGGGTGCAGGTGAATTCCCGTCAACACGGTCTTCGGGTTATACAACCCCTCGCCTCGTTGTACGAGAAATCCCAACTGGCGCTGGCTAATGGAATTGTCTCCATTTCCCCGGATGTTCCTTTCCGGATATTGGTTGCCAACCTTGGCAAACACCCCCAGTATCTGGTCAAACACCAAGTAATTGGGAGTGTAACCCCCCATCCTATGGGAATGCTGCCAACAAAGATGACAGCCGCCGATGTACTCGGAGTTACCACCTCTTCTGAGGAGTTCGCCCCGCCGTCCGAAGACGTCAAGTCTAAGGAGGGGGAGGAAACCGCTACTTCAGCGTCGAACATACCGAGTAACTCGGAATTGCAAACCACACCTGTTCCACAGGACAATGCTCCATCGAGCAACGACCGGATTGATCCAGAAAAAGCACTTGAAGCGCTGGACTTCAGCCACGTGCCAGAGTCGCACCGCTACAAACTCCGTACTATGTAACGGGAATTCACCACAATGTGGGATGGCTCGCTTGGCGAGATTAATGCAATGGAACACAGGATCGATTTAATCCCCGGTGCGCGACCGGTTGCACAACCCCCTTACAGGGCAGGTCCGAAAGCTCGGGAAGAGGAGCAGTCCCAGGTGGACAAGATGCTCCGCGCAGGTGTGATTGAGCCCGCTCAATCACCCTGGGCATCCCCAGTTGTACTGGCTTTAAAGGCCGACGGAACCTGGAGGTTCTGTGTCGACTACCGCCGGCTCAATGCCGTGACTGTTAGGGACACCTACCCCATCCCTCGTATGGACGAGTGCATTGAATCCCTTGGAGACGCCACCGTATTCACGGCCCTTGATGCCAATTGGGGATATTGGCAAGTACCTGTCAGACAGGAGGATCGCGACAAAAACCGCATTCAACTGCCATGCAGGAACGTACCGCTTCAAGCAGATGCCATTTGGGTTAACCAACGCCCCCGCCACCTTTCAGCGTGCAGTAGATATTCTACTCAACCGCTTTAAGTGGCGGAGTTGTTTGGTCTACCTTGATGATATTATCATCTTCTCCAACTCGTTGGACGACCATCTCACTCACGTCCGAGACGTGCTGACCGTACTCCGCGATGCGGGAATTACCCTCAAGTTGAGTAAATGCGAGTTTTTCACAGATACTGTGAAGTATCTGGGTCACATTATCCGTCCTGGACGGTTAGCGATCGAGAAAGCTCGAGTCAAATCCCTCGTTGAGGCGAAAGAACCCCGTACTCAAACGGAACTGTGCTCCTTTCTGGGGCTGGTCAACGTCTATCGACGGTTTATCCCGAACTTTTCGGATACTGCGGCGCCCCTGACCGCGTTGTTGCGAAAGGGGAACCACCCAAAACTGGGAACATTTATGCCCGAGCAATCGGAAGCTTTTAACTCCTTGAAGGAGGCTGTCACATCAGCACCAATCCTACATCTCCCAAAACTTGGGTTGCCATACTCCGTAGATACGGACTCGAGCGACTACCAAGTCGGGTGTGCTCTTTTTCAAACCACCCCCGAGGGGGAACGACATCCAATTGGTTATTGGTCGCGCTCGCTCAATGTTCATGAGCGGAACTACTCCGTATCGGAGAAAGAGTGCCTCGCCGTCGTATGGGCGATGACCACTCTGCGCCCCTACCTTATGGGAATTCACTTCACCGTGTACACGGATCATTCCTCATTGAGGTGGTTGATGAATATCTCCGACCCGTCGGGACGCCTCATGCGCTGGAGACTCCGCCTCGCGGAATATGAATTTCAAGTCATTTATAAAAAGGGTGCGCAGAACACTCAGGCCGACGCTTTATCGCGGTTACCCACAAGTGGGGAAGCACTCCCAACGGAGGATGATGAAGTCCCATGCTTCATGGCTATAGACCCGGATGATCCGGAATATGCCGTCGAGGCTAGGCCAGAAACCTGGGACGAGGATGCTGATTTTGACGAACTACTCGCATCGCGAGATAAATCTGAGAACCCGTTACCGGGAAACTTTGTACCGGTATCACCGGAAGAAATGATCCGAGAACAATTCGGCGACCCATTCTGTACGAGAATTCGTGCCCGTATCAACGGTGGTGAAGATCTCCCTTTCGGGGTAAACGACAAAGGCTACCTCGTAAGAAAGGTCGAAGCCCGCCCACAGATAGTGGTACCACATTCCCTGCAATCGCGGGTGTTACATCTATCACACTACGCCCCATTGGAGGTCACCCAGGTGGGAGGACACTCTACCTAACCCTGCGAAGGATTCTATTGGCCCGCCATGGCGGTGGATTGCTACGCAACTGTGCGGTTTTGTAGCGAATGCGCGAAGAGTCGCGTCAAACTCCGCAAAAATGCGAAGAAGATGAAACTATTCCCGCAAGGGCGCCACTCGAGTTTATCACAATTGATCTTCTCGGACCACTACTCACCACAAAACGTGGAAACAAGTTTCTACTTGTCATCACCGACCGCTTTTCCAAGCTGGTACGGACTGTCCCTCTTCGGAGGATAACCGCTCTCACGGTGGCCCAGGCTCTGGTGACGCACTGGATTTTTGTCTACGGTCCCCTGTGGAGGTGCTCTCCGACAACGGGAAGCAGTTCGTGAGAAAGTTCTTCCAGGATGTTTGTCGCATCCTGGATGTCAAGAACTGGTTCACGACTACTTACCACCCCCAGTGTAATGGGAAAGTTGAACGGTTTAACCGGACGTTACTCGCGGCGTTACGTTCCTACGTCGCTGACCACCCAACGAATTGGGATCTCTACGCTGATGCGGTAACCTACGCGTACAATACGCAGGTACACCGGACTACCGGAGTTTCGCCATTCGAGTTGGTTCTATCTAGAACACCCCCGCCTTGTAGCGCTGAAACCCCAAGCTACCTTGGACAATTCCCATCTGTGGGTATCTACCGGCAGCAATGGAAGCAATGGCTTTCCAAGCTGG
>NBIV01000348.1:0-53869 GCA_003194525.1 Gracilariopsis chorda
CGTTGGAGTCCGGCGTAGCCGGGTCTTCCGAGGTGAACGGAAGGTCTGAGAGGCCCCGGGAGGGTGTGGTAGCACGGTAGGCCGTGTCACCACCGGTGTATCGGATGCAGAGCCATATTCCAGCGTAGGATCCAGCGTAGCTGGTGCAGCCTCAGTCGAGGGTGGCGGGCTAGCACGATGCGATCGCGAGATAACCGCTCATTCGCGTCACCCATTTCCACAACCACTGTACCCGTCTTGACGGAGATAACCTTGAAAGGACCATCTGCCACAGGCGAGAGCTTATGGCGCTTCTCCCTTTCAGGGTTGTAATACTCCTTGCGGACGAATACGAAGTCCACGGAGTTGATCTGTTCCGGTTTGCCACCTCGCAAGCGAGCATCGAAATTCCGTTTGTAGACGGCTTGAGCGCGGTCCATCGCCTTCTGCGCTGCGGGTACCAGCTTGGTCAGCCATGTTTTCTACTTCTGGCGGTAATCCTTCACAGAAGGGAACGCGTCTAACGTAGGTTGGGATTCCAACGCCATTGGCGGGGGTGTCCGTGAAAGGACCAACTCGAAAGGGGATATTCCGGTAGTCGGGTGTACCTGCGTATTGTACGCAAAGGTCACGGCATCCGTGTAGAGATCGGTCTTGGGGTGGTCAGCCGTGTAAGCACGGAGAGCTGCGAGCATTGTCCGGTTAAACCGCTCGACCTGCCCATTAGACTGGGGATGATACATGGTCGTGAAGAGATTCTTCACGTCCAGTATCCGACAGACGTCCTGGAAAAATCGCGATGCGAACTGTTTCCCGTTGTCGGAGAGTAGCTCCAAAGGAGGTCCGTAGGCAAACACCAAATGCCGCACAAAAGCGTGAGCGACCGTGTAGGCGGTAATCCTCTTTTAGAGGCACTGTCAGAACTAGTTTCGAGAACCTGTCCGTAATAACGAGTAGGAACTTGTTGCTCTCCTGGTAGAGAGCAATGGTCCGAGAATGTCAATTGCGACAAACTCGAGCGGCGCCCTGGCGGGGAATAGCTTCATCCGTTTGGAGTTCTTCCGGAGTTTGACCCGGTTCTTCGCGCATTGCGTGCAAAACCGCACCGTAGCGTAGCAATCGACCGCCATGGCGGCCAGTAGAAATCCTGCGAAGGGTAGATAACGCTTCCGTCCCCACCGGAGTGTCCACCGAGTTTCGGGTAATGCGAAAGATGCAATATCCGCTTCTGTAGCGCGTGCGGTACCACAACTTGTGGGATAGCCTCGACGGTCCTCACGAGGTAACCAATGTCGTTCACCCCGAAGGGGAGATTCTCTCCGCCGTTGAGGCGTGCACGTATCCTTGTACAGAAGGGGTCCCGAATTGTTCTCGGATCATTTCTTCGGTCTCAACCGGTACATAATTTCCCGGTATGTGCTTCTCAGAATCCTCGCTCGAGGCGAGTAAGTCGTCGTATTCAGAGTCCAATTCCCAGTCTTCTGGCCATTCGGATCTTCTGGCGTAATCTCCGTTCACCATATAGCACGGTATCTCATCGTCATCCTCATTGGCGAGGGCTTCCCCCTCCGTGGGCAAACGCGACAGAGCGTCGGCTTGGGTGTTCTTCGCCCCCTTCTTGTAGATGACCTCGAAGTCAAATTCCGCTAAGCGGAGTCTCCACCGCATGAGGCGGCCAGATGGATCCGAGATGTTCATCAACCACCTCAATGAGGATTGATCCGTGTAAACGGTAAAGTGAACTCCCATGAGATAGGGGCGGAGTGTCGACAAAGCCCAGACAACGGCCAGACACTCCTTCTCTGAAACAGAGTAATTCCATTCGTGAACGTTTAGCGAACGTGACCAGTACCCAATCGGGTGTCGCTCCCCGTCCGGGGTGGTCTGGAGCAGAGCACATCCGACCTGATGGTCGCTCGCATCCGTGTCCACGGAGTATGGTAGTCCCGGTTTGGGCAACGCCAGGATTGGTGCTGACATGACAGCCTCCTTCAAGGAGTTGAAAGCAACACTTTGAGGGGAGGTAAGAGGGTCCAGTTTAGGTGGTTGTCCTTCCGCAAGAAGCACGTTGAGAGGAGCTGCAACGTCCGAAAAGTTCGGGATAAACCGTCTGTAGACGTTGACCAGCCCTAAAAAGGAGCGCAGTTCCGTTTGAGTACGGGGTTCCTTCGCCTCCGCGAGGGACTTGACTCGAACGTCTTCGATTGACAACCGTCCTGGACGGATTATGTGCCCAAGATACTGATGGTGTCAGTGAAAAAACTCGCACTTCCTCAGCTTGAGGGTAATTCCTGCGTCACGCAGCACGGACAACACGTCTCGGACGTCGTCTAGATGGTCATCCATGTTGTTCGAGAAAGATGATAATGTCATCCAGGTAGACCAAACAGGTCCGCCACTTAAAGCGGCTCATCAAAATGTCGATGGCCCGCTGAAAGGTGGCGGGTGCGTTGGTTAAACCGAATGGCATCCGCTTAAAGCGGTACGATCCTGCATGGCAGACGAAAGCCGTTTGTCGCGGTCCTCCTCCCGAACAGGGACTTGCCAATATCCCCAATTGGCGTCCAATGCTGTGAACACAGTGGCGCTCCCCAGGGAGTCGATACACTCGTCCATACGAGGGATAGGATACGTGTCCCGTACCGTCACGGCATTGAGCCGGCGATAGTCGATACAGAACCGCCAGGTTCCATCGCTCTTTAAGGCCAGTACAACTGGAGATGCCCACGGCGACTGAGCCGGTTCGATAACTCCAGCTCGGAGCATCTTCTCCACTTGGAACTGTTCTTCTTCCCGAGCCTTCGGTCCTGCCCTGTATGGGGGTTACGCGACGGGTCGCGTATTCGGCAACACGTCAATCCGATGTTCAGTTGCATTAATCTCCCCAAGGGAGCCATCCCACATAGTGGTGAACTCCCGTAACATGTCTTGCAGACGTTGACGGTGTGACTCCGGTACATGACCGAAGTCAAGGTCCTCCAGAGCCTTGATAGGATCGATTCTATCGTAGCTCGTAGGCACGTGCGTTCCTGTTTCAGGCGTTGATTCCGAGGTGCTCGGCGAATTGTCCGCTGGCGCGGTAGCCTCCTCCCCCTCCTTAGACACGACGACGTCGGACTTCGAATCCTCTGCGGAGGCAAAAATTCCGAGGACATCGGCAGCGGTAGTCTTCGTAGGAAGCATGGCCAGCGGGTGCGGCGTAACTGATCCAATCACTTGGTTCTTCACCAGATACTGGGGTTTTGTGCCAAGATTGGCGACAAGCAACCGGAACGGGACATCCGGAGTCACATTGACAATTCCGTTTGCAACGGCAAGTTGATACTTCTCGTACAACGAGGCTAGGGGTTGCACAATCCGAACACCGTGTTGACGGGAATTGACCTGCACCATTACCTGAGTCTCAGGGGGAATAGAAACCGATGCCGCAACGCGGAGCTTCGTAGACTCCCGTGCAGCGGGGGGTGGTTCCTGCGCGGCAGGTAGCGGAACTTGCTTCTGCGATGCCCGCTTCAGCGGTCGGCGAACAATAGGAACCGTGGTTCCATCCTCGAGTTCTACTGTTCTCCGCCGTGGCCGGATTGCCTCGATGAATCGGTCACAATAATCACATCCCAGTATAACTGGCGCAGCCAACGACCGACAAACAATAAAGTCGAGTTTCACCACGAAAGTGCCCAAGCGTACGACCAATTCGATGACACCCACCGTTTTCAACGGATTGTTATTCACGTCCGCGACGTCCGGAACCGTTGTAGAACGGATGCGAGACCGCAAGAGCGGGGGTAAAATCGACTCGTCGATGAAGTTCGGGCCAGCACCTGTGTCCAGGACTGAAAGATATCTCACCATAAACTGGTGGCTCAGGCCAAGGTCAGCGTAAACCTTGTAGTTGCGCTTGGCCATGACCATGATTCTATCCGGGATCCGGTTGTTTCTTACCCGTATCCACGGTCGACGCAAAACACCAAGGTGCTTCGAATCCGCGTCAGCGGTGTCTTCCTTTGTCAGGATTTTCACCGGGGAGCGAAGCGGCGGCGCCTCGGGCGTCGTCAACCTCAACTCTGAGGACGCCTCTCCCAAAGGGGAGACTCCCTCGATTAGTTTCCCTGTGAAGGGGTAGATACGGGGTGCTGCCCGGTTCCTCGACAACGAGAGCTGACGCCCGTTGAACGGGAGCTTCCGTTCTCACGGTGTTGGCCGCATCGCCGAGTGATCGAGCGTTTACCCCGATAAGCCGGAACAGTCCGCGCAAGCGGTGTTTGAGCCAAAGCATTCGGAAAATCCGTCTTCGCACGGAGATACGACGTCATCGGGATGGAATTCTTCTCCAATGGAGTGAGCGCCTCGTAGTTGGAGACTACTTTTGCCATCTCCCTCAATGAGAGGAGGCACTGTGGTGAGGTGTGCCCGTGCGTATAGCACAAATGGCAAATGACGGGCACTGCTCCGCTTCGCAGCTCTGCATTCCGAGTATCAGCAAACCTTCCCGCATTGCGGTTGTCAATCCAACCAGGCCGTTGATTACGGGTGAAGCCGTTTGCAAACGGAACTCGAGGTGCCTGCATGCGGTTGTTACCTACGTATAAAACCGTGTCACCCTGAGACGTTTCACTAGTGGACCCCGTCGTCGACGGCAATTCCGTGGTCGGAACCGACAGACCGTCGGCTTGCATAACCTGAACGTTATCATATCCCTGTTTAGGGGCGTCGTCCGCTATAAGCGAGAGAGAAGGGGAGTTATTCTCCAACATCAACGCTTTCGCGGCTTTAGACCTGGCAGCA
Organism: Gracilariopsis chorda; assembly: GCA_003194525.1. Classification (NCBI taxonomy): domain Eukaryota; phylum Rhodophyta; class Florideophyceae; order Gracilariales; family Gracilariaceae; genus Gracilariopsis; species Gracilariopsis chorda. The sequence goes on from NBIV01000348.1 coordinate 4,765, forward strand.
GGAGCACGGGCGCGGAGTGCATCACCCTCAGCTCGAGCAAACTGTACGAGCTCGAGATAGGTGAGCTTCCGTTTCTCCTCCCGGTGACGGGCGACGAGGCTCTTCATAGCCGGATCAAGTCCATCGATGAACATCGTGCAACGCTCCCCAGCGGGGTAGATATTACCACAACGGTGGAAAGCCTTATTCAGGCGTACCGAGTATTCGGTTTCGAGCTCACCTGAGCGTTGACGAGTATCTCGCAATGCGAGGATTGCCGACTGAATGGCGGTATTTGTTGCGTATGAGCGCAACAAATATTGAACTGCTTCAGGCCAGCAGGTGACTCCTCCTTCGGAGGCTCGCGAGGACCCTCGCACAGAGTTGTACTGGTCCTCGGCGATTCCCCGTAAGAAATACGGCAGCGCAATGTAGGCCTGGCCTTCGTTCATTCCGAGAATATCGGCTTCCGCCACATAGCGTGCGAGGAAATCCAGAACCAAAATGGGGTCTTCTCCAGTAAAGTACTGGTTGCGGAGTGAAAGTTGCATCCGTTTGATACAGTCTTTCACTCTACCCGTTCCACGGGGGGTACGCTCCAGTGAGGAGTCTTCCAGCCCATAGTATCGGTACGATAGAAGCTTCCGGTACAAGTTGTTGGTTGGCTTCAACTCCTTGAGACCGGAATGTCTTCTACCCTTCGAACGGGAGCGAATCCCACCAGCGGTGGTATCAGACCGCTTGGAGCGGGAAGAACGCCCTCGGCGATCACCTTCAGGTTCAGAATCCGAGGAATCGGAGGGATCGGAGTGGCTCGGTGTAGAATCCGAAGATGTCGACGTGTCCGAATCAGTTCCATACTTCGGTTTCGACTTCCGCTTTTTGCGGCGCTTTCGATCTCCCTTGCGCTCATCGCGCTGAGAAGCAATGACCGGCTCCGCCGGACGGGGCTGTACCACGTGAATGGTTCGCTCCAACGTCTCCAGACGGTTCCGTACCCGATTGAATCGGTCTTCAACTCCTTCCACGAAGGCTGCAGGGCTACCAAAGCACTCCAACAATTTGTTGGCGTCTAACCGGAGAATGCGGAGGTCCCCGGCTATATCCTTCACAGGATGAGCCTCAACCACGCCTCGGAGAGCGGTAAACTCCCCAACAATGGTGTCGTGAGCAGCGCGCAAGGCGCGAAGCTGCTCTTCCAGGTGGGATACCTGGGAGTTGTCAGCCTGCCCGGGTGTCGGGGATTGAACCGCTACAGCGGGAACAGCCGTAGACGGTCCAGCACCTAGAGACAGGTTGTCCAACAGGGTTGGCGGAATATTCCGGTCTTCCGGTTGACGACTCGGAGGACGAGGTGGGGCCTTGGTTGCAAGAGTAGAGCCAGCCCGAATTGGGATTCTCGAAGCAACCCGGTCACCGGTAACAGCGCTGTCGCGGGAGCGACTGCGAGTGGTTACAGGTTCGGCATCCGAGGGCTTCCTCGACATAATGACCGGTCCAGACGGAGAGAACCGAAACTTCCGGATAAAGGCCTCGAAAGAGGAAACAACACACGATAGTGGTTAAAACTTCTAAGTCAGGAGACCACTTTGTGGTGCAATGCCCGGCGACGGGAGAACACCACGAAGACGTTCGGGATCTTCCTCTCACGAGGTGAACGCAGTAGCAGAGCCCTTCCAGGGATGACACGACTAGGTCGGTTGTAAGCCGAGGTCAGCCTTCACGACTTGCGTAGGAAGGGGTAGCTGGCAAACCAGAGAAGCTCCGTCCACACGGTGTATTGCTCCAAGTAGGAGGCACGAGTCCAAACGGTGGCGCACACGACAATGAGTCGGTGTGCGCCGCGGATAGCGGGGGCTACCCAAAAGGGGGGAAAAGGAAAAGGAAAAGGAATAGGGAAGTGAGGGAAAAGGGGGCGAGTCACAAGAGGGACTCGATGGATGTCGGCAGGGCCGGATGAAACCGTATACACGGCGAAGCCACAACTGTGAGTAGACTGGTATCCCAGAAATGGGTTCTGTTAAGCGAGCAAGGGGTTGAACAAACCGTATGCAACGGGATACCTCTCCGTGGTGGAGTCGAGTACCGCCGAAGGCGTGAATGTTCAGAGCCAAGTCCTTGGTTAGACACCCCTCCTCGGGAAGATTCTAAGCAGGAACACCCTTGTTGGGGAAGTTTACTGAGGTGCAACGGCGGTTGCCGCTACACTAAGTACAGTAGACTACCCAGTGTAATAACTAAACAAATAAATAAATAAATAGAATATTTCTAACCATGTATCCGCTACAGTACCACCACCCGTGTGACACGTGAGCGAGCCGTTGCCACGGCGCATTCCGGCTATGCCGTGCACCACGTGTATGCCCACTGTCGCCGCATTGCTCCTGTTCATAACAGTGTAGTAAGTGCCATCCCTGATGTATCGGAAATTATGAACCAGTGCCTGGAATCCCCCCCCCCCTTGAGAAGGGCGTGCACTACACAGACAGTTAGCTCAGGTGCGTGTGACTGTCTTGACGGTGGTTACAAGACCACTCCTTGTAGAGCCATTCCACGTTGCGCGGGGAAAAATGTCCTATGCGTCTCCTCATCCCTGCCATCATGGGTATCATTCCAGAATGAGCCGAGACGCTCTGAGTGTTATCGCGACTGCGCAGAGAGATCGAAAAGCGACTCCATGGAGTAGGGTGCACATTTACGTTGTAAATGGTGAGCGCTCCGAACTTGGATTTTTCAGGAAATTTGGTTTCGAGGGACGGCTCCCCACGGGCCTTCCCTAATTGGGTGCTGGCGTTTCCCAGGGTTTCTGGTGTATTTCTGCGATTTCCATCCGCGATTAGCGGCACTATCAGTGGCAAGGACTGTCTTTTGGCGGGAGGTTCCGTGGGCGACGGTACCTCATCCACACTCTCATCAGGGGTTACCAATGTAGGCGGCAGTGGCAGGACTCGGATGCCGCGGCCATGGTGGTTCCCAGTGGCGCCGGGAACGAACCGCTAATGACTGACGAAGGGCGAGCAATGTGAAACGCATTAAACAAAGGGTGTTATGGAGGTTTTGCGACTCACAGGGTTGTTGCGAGGTTCTAGATGAGATTTCTCAGCTTGGCTGGACCAAGCTCGCACAGGGATGGAAGTCACAAACCGAACCTTGGGATCACCCCCACCATCGTAGGAGTGTCTGTGCGTGACTGCAGGCTCTGCATCTGAGATCTTCCTCGAGATAGAAGTACACGGATATGACTGGAAAATGATGGAGCGTCTGGTAAGAACAGGCAAAAGGAAACGAATGCTCGAAAGAGGAAGCACAGGGATCAGATTCTATATTGGGAGACCAATTTTTACTGCAAACCCCGAAAACGGGGAAGACCGCGAAGAAGTTCGGCACCTTTCTCTTGTGAGGGGAACCAAACGGTAGAGGCCGTCCGGGGAGGAAACGACTGAGTTGGGTGTAAGACCGACGCCCCCCTTTCGTGACCGGCACGAGAAGGGGAGTTCAGAAACTGTTATCCGCCTGAGCGGTGTGTGAATCTCTCTTAGAGGTGTCGGTTCTGCAGGAGGGAGCACGTATGACCACGGACGAGCACGATCGGTGAATATTGGAAAGCAACCTGAGCATTGGGAGAGTAAGAGAAATATGGATAGGGAATTCACGAAAGTAACTACACAAAACGGCGATGACGGGGGCATACCTTATACAAGGGCGAAACCAAACTAGTAGGTGAAACAATTCCAATGATAGGTTACTTCAGATGTGCAAGGGGGGTTAGACAACATTTTCTATAGGAGCAACCTTCCTTGAAGGAATAGACATCCCGCGAGGGCAACAGTATTATATGAGAATCACCATAAGGGAAATGTGGTAATGTGAAGGAAACAGGGGCCTGAGCTGACAGAGGTCGGATCATTGCTGGCTTGTCTGCTCCACGTGGCTAAGTCGGGTGCCGAGGGAGGAGATACTACGGGACCTGCCGAGTGCCAAGGTACTGTGATCTCAGGTTTCTTTAGGTAGTAGTTTTAAGTGATTCGTTAGGGTAGTTCCCTGAGGTCAGAGCGCCTTGTTGACCATGCATTGGTTGGCTCGAGTATTGGAAACCTCCCAGGATTAAAGAGAAGCACCATCGCAGTGTTTTGCTCCCATATGATGCTACTAGACGCCAAAGGCCATCAGGCCATTGCTATTATTCTCCCAAGCTGCAGGGACTTGAGATAGCGCCCGCCCATTGCGCATTGCGGCCGTTAGTGCCGCCATCCCCACTAGACCTAGTGGAATACCACCCCAGTGCCTGGTTCTCTGCCGCTACTACCGTTCAGTAGACTACTGCTCCAGTCGACCAAAGTACGTGGTATTCTACTACAACTGGTCTCTCGACCTAGACGCCTACAGAATCAGCCGTCTTGGATCATAAGGAAACATTCGTATTGCTTAGAACTTCTAACATTGGACTAATAGTCGAAGCAACTGGCTCCGAATCAATACTGAACGTATGAAAAACCATCAACCAAACCCCAGGAACGAAGACAAACAAAGAACTCCAGGTGCGGCTGCCCTTCCCGCAGACATTCTCACCCCTTTGGGCGTCCAAGCAGACAATAATAGTGACCACAGGAGTACGCGCAGCCGCGCAGGTGGACGCGTCATAGCCCCAGTAGACAAGCCGGAAAGGATAACCAGACACTCGGCATTGGTCTCTCGCCTACGCGAGAGGATGAGCCAGCTAAATCTTTCACAAGACCCAAGGCATGATGCAGAACAGCCTCAAGACTCAGCTGCCCCCTCATCAACCCCCTGTATGGTGGTCAATGTCGCCCCTCTTCTATGGCTGCAACTCCGAGTGGAGCAATTCCTCAGGGACCAACTGAATAGATCATCACGGGAGCGCCTCTCCCCTCTGGCTGACCAATTGATCCCTCCGGTTCTACAGTCAGATGTCCTTGTGCATTATATTGCCATGATCATTTCAGGGAAAATCACCCGCTAGGAAAGCACACTTCACAGCCCTCGGGCTGTTTCTCAAAATTTACCATTGGACGTCCATCGGTCAGCGCACACCGAACTTCAGGGAGCAGTTACAGGCGTAGGGAGCAGCTACAGGCGTAGTGTCTCGCATGGATACATCAAAAAAAAGGCCCACTGGGTTATATACGGCCAGGAGAACAGAGACTTCTGAGGCAGAGAGGCCACGCGGGAGATAAAGAAAATGGACGGCACGGCGTTCGGTACGCCGACGAGTACCTCGAGGACGATGAAGAGCTCGCCCAAGAAGGCTTGGTACGTACCGAGACCCATAGGAAGAAAAGACGTAATCAAAGGCAAAATTCAAGGACGAATCATCGAAAGAGGCACAGCTTGGACTCGAGCGATGACCATTCGGACTCGTCGGATTCTTCCGAGACCGTTACAAATGAGGCGGATGATAGGCGACTCAAAATATTGATCACGACTAATGGGCTTTTCCGGAAGGTCTTAGACGTGAAAAAGTACCGCTTAATGGGTCGCTCTTCGTGGCACACCTCTTCGGTCGCCAAAACGATAGCCAGGTAAGCGAAGAGGATGCAACTGACCGTGTCGGATAAATTCTCCAGAAAGGATCCCATTACGGTACTTAAGTTTCTGAACTGGGTACAGATGTCCTCTGATCAAAATGGAGTCCATGAGGGAGCTGCGCTATATTTTTTCTAGTTTTTTCCTGACTGGACAAGCGAAACACCAAGTGGTCGCCAAGATCTCTGGCTCTGCTAACCCCATCGATGCCCGGGATCGGGAGCTCCTACGGACGTACCCAGAGGTTGACCATTACTTTTTGGGTACGTATGTGTGGCGTCAGGAGTATTCGGCGTTCCCAGGCGACTTTTTGCCTAAGTCGCGGACGATGATTCATACCAGGAAGGGAATTCCGGGAAACTGGGGGTACTCATATGGGCTATTGGTGGGTGCACTGGGTGATGTCACTCATATGTGTATTGTACCACTAATTTGGTTGTCGCACAGTAGGTGCTTGCCACGGCGCACACGCTTATAATATCTAGATATTTTATGGTTAGCAGTAGCTAGTAGTGGCTGTCTGTACAGTACTTAGTCGTCGACGCTTGGAACTCTTCCGAAATTGGACAGACGAGGAGGGCATGAACCCATGTCCCTAGTCTTGGACCCTTACTCAGATTTCTGTAACTAAGGAATGCTTTGCGGCTTTCCGCGCCCTTCCAAGCGCATCACTCGCCAACCACTTACCGCTGATTACAAGTTCCGTCGCGAACCACTGTTCGGGATATCTATAGGACACTCGCCGCCGCAAGTGGCACCCATTCGTATAGGGATATTTGTGCGGATCATCGCGAGCTACTGAATCCCTCTAGGAAAGTATTGGTGACACCACACGAACTGGTCTCCTGACTTAGAAGATACCTTCGACGTTGATGGTGAGACACCACGTTTCATTCCCATTATGGAAGTGAAACGAATCATCTCGAGTTGGCCGTCTGGAACCAGGCCCATCTCGAGTTCTTCACTACTCGCTCCAGCCACCCGGATTGTAACCACTTGACCACCAGGAGACTGTAATCTGGCCCCAAAGTGTTGTACAGAAGATAATGGGCATTGTCCAGACTCGTAGTCGTTCGAGTTCTGGACATCCCGGTCCTTCCACCCAACCCCCGCAGAAGAAACGGCTAGCTACTTCGTTGGAAGCCGGTAACCGCCTTTTTAGGCAAACTGTCAGGTCAAGAGCCCGATCAAAAGGCGCAATCTGAGCTGAAGCTAATTTAGAGGCCCCAGAGGCCAATGCAACCACAGGTGTGGGAATAGCGACTAACTCCGCTGAACCCTCACAGGAGGGCAGGCTGCGCAGTGAAGTGCAACTTCTTCGAACTAATTCGGATTCTCACACAACCCGTATCACCGAATTTGAAATGCAGCCCGCTGCACTGACTGGGTCACTAGACCGCTTACGCGTGGAACTCCACGCACTGGTAAGCCACAGTCAGAGAGCGCAGATGACTGCAACAGTTCGAAAGATCCGAAAAGACCTTAACCACTTGATGGAGCGTCAGAGAAATGCATCCGGACTACTACTGAGAATGCTCGTCAATTTGGAAGATGTCCTCACTCGTGTCATTCCTTGCCTCGAAAGGCTAGTTTCTATCCGACCGGTGCGCTGACCTCATATGAGGTCAGCGCAACAGCACGCAAAATTAAAAAAGAAAATGAAATCTGATCCGCATGGCCCCATATTTCAAATTTCGAACTTGAAACCAAACCAACCAGGTGGTCTTTGAACTATAAGATCTGTTGACGGGGCAATTGTGTACAAATGTTGTTGACCATAGTGCTTGATGTGACAGCTACGACTGTTGGTGATGTGTTGTGGACATGGTTCAGCGCTCCCGGCGTGGAAGACATGATGAGAAGATCAAAGTGAAAAAGTTTTTGGAAAAGTTTTAAGGTTTTGATAAAGTTCTCGAGTAATTAAAATTGACCTTATATGAGGTCGCTGGTCAGATAGACACTAGAGGCCACGGTTAATGTGCAGATCCGTGCTCCTGGTCAGATTTACATCGATGCCAAACAACCCACTGCTGTGGAATCCCGTTCGAAGAAGTCGAAAAAGAAGCATGGGTCGCGGAAGCCCGTACCTGATTCTAACTCGGATAATTTCGAAGACTCAGAGGACGACAACTTCAGTTCAGGTGAATCTGAAGAACATAAGTCACAGGACGAACCCAGTGATAATGGTACTCGCAGGTCGAGAAAGAAAAGACGCAGTACTTCTGCTTGGATACCCTGCAAGAAAGGCCCGTCAAAGGAGGGACTTAAGGTTCTCCCATGCACAAACCCGCTAGATAGAAGGATCATTGACTACCGCCTCTACCGTTTGAAGATACGGAAACTGAAGCGAACAAGTCGGGAAACCGGTAGGGTAAACGATCAGGTCAAGAGATTCATAATTGGCATGAGTGATCTCAAGTTTGACGGAAAGGACCCCATCCTGATGTTTCATTTTCTTTCTTGGTTTGTGACCGAAGCAAAATTTCTAGGGATGAGTGAGGCTCAAGCGCAAGTGGCTCTACCACACCCCATGACGCCTTTCGACCAGGAACAGTATCGCGCCGTGTTCGGCTCACTAACTGTTGATGAAGGTGGAGTCAGCAACTGGCCACAAGCTGTGGAGTATCTGTTGCGGAGTTCCGCGACGTCTAAGGCCTTTCTTGAAGTGAACTTCACTCTCAGGGATGTTACCCAAAAACCTGGAGACAACGAAGTGGAGCATAGCTCTCGCTTGAATAAGGTTGCCACTAGGTGTGGAAATGCTCACTTGACGGACGAGACGATGAAACTATTCGGGGACGGGCTTGATCCGGTTATAAAGTCGTTGGTTGCGAGAAGACGGTAGAAGCATGTAAGCATGAGTTCTGTGGAACTTTTTCAGTTCGCACAAGCCAGAGACGATGCTGTTCACGCCCGTGGACAACAGCGCCGAGCGACGTCTTTCGCGGTGCCGGAGGATGGCACAGCCTCTATATTGAAGCCTGAAACCACCACACTGCTGTATGCAGACTCACCCGAGGACTCTCTTTACTCTTCATCCCTTCAAAAGGATCACGGGGACACGCTGGTCGCCGCAATGCAGTACCTGGATTATCCAGACTCGTCGATTCCAACAACTGAGCTGCCTACTATTGGCACGCCCTTGGAAGGCTCGTAACTTCTCCTAATGGAGAGAAGGCAACAAAACTACCTGTGGTGGTACCTCCGCACTGATAGCTCACTCCCAGCAAGCCTGGATGGATCGAAAAATCCGCCGTCAACCGCCCTTATGTTCACCCTCGCTTACGTCGAGAAGGAATTATCTGCTATGTGTGCTATGGACGCCACCATCTGACGGTTGAACGCACTTTCCCAGCAAGGGACTTGCTTCGCGCTCTCGCAACTCAGGTGGCTCTGACGGAAGCCAAATGTGCCCGTATAGGGCGACAATGTATTGGAAGGCCAAGGGATATGTTGCTGCCGTCCCACCGCGTTTAAAGAGCCTAACTACGGCGCAGCACACCCAAGCCCTACAGGTCCATCAGGGACGTGATGTACCAGCAAACGCTGTAGCGGAAGAGAAACCGAAACAGTCGGGTAATTGACGGGGGAGCCCCAAGGGAGTGTGTACAGAGCAACTCCGTTATGCCAACTGAGGAGACTCATCCCCCTTGCCCCCCGGTATGGAAGCCCAAGGTTCTCCTCAGGCCATATAAATCTGGATTTGCCGGACCTCAGACGCAGTTTCAATGCGCATTAAGTCGACCATGGCGGCGTTACCGGTGCCCTGGGAGACGCGTTGACCACGTTATCTTTATGGCCAAACGTAAATGTGAGGTCTACGCCGACATCGACACTAATCGACACTTGTTGTCACGACGTCCTACGATATTGGATACCGTTGCAGAACCGAATTTTATCAGGGTATCTGCACTCAGCCCCCATGATCGAACCAGCATATGCTGAGGAGCACTACTGGATATGATATCCAGGATGAAAGCAAAAAGGCTCTTGATAATCTGGGTACAATTCCACTGGTGGTTCGATTGGAAAACCATGTTGTCATGTTAGAGTTCATTGTGTGTGCGACACTTGCAGCCCAAGTTGTTCTTTGATGCGATTACAGTAACCGCTTTGTGGAAGCATTTGACACCGCCTTCGGGAAGTTAGAATAGACGACAGGAGTACTGTCCCAATTCTTGGTAAGCCGTTGAAGCCAGCTTCACCGTCGGTGCCTTTGCCACCGTCCCAGAATGGTGGTCCGAGTGGGAGAACATCTCGGAAGATCAAGACCGCACGTAGGTTGGAGTTACCTCCGGAGTCCCAAACTTGGGTTACTGTCACCACTCATCGTCAAGGCCTCGTCATGATACAGCCGCTGTCTCATATATATGAACGTAACGGTACACTCGCCCCCAACGGCGTGGATCAGGTACAACCTAATACCCCCTTTTAGATGTTGGTGAGCAGCTTTACTTCTCACCCGGTAAGGTTGCACAAAAGCCAATTGTTTGCCGTGACGCTAGCACATCCAACGGTATTGGTACCGATGCTTTTTTCTCTAGCGGGAGCCTTGGGTATCCCATTACCCGACAAAATACAGCCGCTGAATACGGCAGTAGAAGAGCAGCCAGAAACCAAACACAACAGGAGCGCCGGATTGTTACCACTGTCCGTTAACCAATTAGATCTTTCTTATGTTCTGAAACAGCACCGGGGCCGCCTACGCAGATTACTATAGAAGTATTACTCTATGTGGAGTGGGAACTTGGGTGAAATCGCTACAACCGAACATCATATTGATCTCGCTCTGGGCACAAGGCCCATCGCCCAGCACGGTCATAGGGCGGTTCCTTGAAAGCGGGAACTTAAACAGCAACAGGTGGACACCATGCTGCAAAAAGGCGTCATTGAACCAACTCAGTCAGCTTGGGCCTCCCCAGCTGTCCTCGCACTAAGCCGGATGGATCATTACGATTTTGCGTGGACTACCGGAAACTGAACGCATTGGCTGTTCAGGACACTTCCCCGTTACCAAGAATAGATGAGGGCATCGATAGCCTTGGAGATGCCACCGTATTCGTGACGCTTGACGGCAATTAGAGATACTTGCAAGTACCCATTGCGCAAGAAGACCGCGACAGCATTTGTTTGCCATGCCGGTGTTTATCGATTCAAGCGAATGCTTTCTGTACTCATCAACGTCCCGGCCACGTTCCAACGGGCTTTAGATATTATCTTGTCGATGTACAAGTGGAAGACCTGTTTTGTCTATCTCGATGACATCATCGTTTTCAATAACTACATGGAAGACCATTTCAGAGAGGTTTAGCTCATAATCAAGAAGCCCCAAGATGCTGGAATCACCTTGACGCTCAAGAAATGGGAATATGTCGTGGATAAGGTCAGTTACCTTGGACACCTGATCAAACCAGGACGACTGGAGATCGACAAAGCCTCGAGTGCGGCAATCTGCAACGCCGACCCTCCCAGGACACCAACGCAATTGCGTGCCGACTTCGGCTTGTGTAACGTCTACAGACGGTTTGTTCCGCGTTAATCGCATATCGCCACGCCTCTGAACGCACTTTTGAAGAAGGGACAACCAAACCAGTTGAAAGAATTCGGGCCAGCCGAGACGTACGCGCTTGAACGCTTAAAGGAAACGCTGGTATCAGCACCTTTATTGGCCCTCCTCTGACTCGGGCTATATTACGTTGTCGATACCAGTGCAAGCGAGTAACAAGTAGGTCGCGCCTCATTCCAGGTTTACCCTGATGGCGAACGGAAACTTAATGGTTACGGTTCAAGGTCGCTGCTGACAGCGAAATGCAACTAATCCGTCTCCGAAAAGAAATGCCTTGCCGTGGTGTAGGCTCTCACGACCGTACGTCCCTACCTTCAGGGGGTACATTTTCCCGTCAATACCGACCATTCGTGTCTCCGCTGGCTTCTCTCGATATCCAACCCATCGGGACGTTTCATGCGCTGGTGGTTACGCCTCTCTGAATATGACTTTGATGCCAACTACAAAAAGGGACGTTCCAAAATCCACGCAGACGTGCTTTCGCGTTTGAATACAGTGGAGGAACCCAAACGAATATCGACGATGAAATCTCCTGTTTCATGACCGAAGACAAGCCTCTTCACGACCCCAGCTTCGAGGCTAAACATGAACAAGACTATGAAAACAACCTCACTTTGGACGTACTGATAGCGCAGTCTACTAATACGGACCCGTCCTAATAGCTCGAGCGTATCTAGTTGGAAGAGCTCCTACATGCCCAACACGCAGACACCTTTTGCACTGCAATACGCTGCCGTCTGAACGTGGGGGAAGGATTACCCTTTTGTCTTGATGCACACGGGTACTAATCCGCATTGTTGAAGCATAGGATCAAATCGTGATTCCACATGTTCTGAAGAGACGTTTTTTGCATCTGGTGCATAACGCCCAGTTATCTGGACACCCAGGCGGACCTAAAAAGAATGGGCACTGATATTATTACCGGAGAGGGCGCCTCAAGAGTGAGTCAGTATTGAAACCCTAGGTGAGCTGATTCGCACAAAGCGAGGAGGGAGTTACCCAGGACCAATAAGCCGTATATTAGATAGGGACGCATATGCGACCCACGTGGGCTGCGCCCTTCTCCAAGAGCAGGAGTCCCTTCAGAACCGCAGAGTGGGTTACTGGAGTAGGTCCCTGACCAAGGCCGAAAGGAACTACAGCACGACGGAGAGGGAGTTTCTGGCCTTTGTGTGGTCAGTGCCCCACCTTCGGCCGTACTTGGAAGGAACCCGCGCTACCATGAGGACAGATCACCACTCGCTCCGCTGGCTACTGAACATGACAGACTCGTCGTCCCGGCCTGGCCCGATGGAGAATACGCCTGACTGAATTTGATTGCGAAGTGCCCTCTAAGCGAGGACTGACACATCAAACTGCATATGTGCAGTCACGCATTGTGACCGATGGTGCAGACCAAAGCCGATTAGGTGATGAGACTCCCACCATTTAGGATGGACCACATGACATAGAGGACGAGGGCGAAGGACTTCTGCTGGCGGAGGTAAGGTCCACCGAATGGACAGACGGATACGGCGCAGTGACATTATGCGCTGTGGACTGGGAAGAACCGCCATTGGGTGTCCATCCGGATCATTCAGAAACCCCTGATCTCACGCCAATACTCCTCGAGGAATTCCTTGAGGCCCAGAAACGGGACAATGACTTTGTCCAGGTAAGAGAAAAAGTAGGAACTCCCGGGTCACTGTTTGACTGCGACCACCGAGGCATATCTGCCGCAGGTCACCATTGGGTGGGATCATACAACGGGTGATGCCCAAGGCCTTGTGAGCACGCCTGATATACATCGCTCATAACCCGAGATTACCTGGCCATCCTGGACGCACGAAGCTGTACCAGACCCTCAGGAAACATTTCTACAGGCCCCTTACGGCCAGAGATGTGACGGGAAACTGCAAGGACCTGTGCAGCATGCGCAAAAATCCGAGGGATAAAGGCGTTACACCAAGGGAAACGGAATCTATTCTCAGCGGCCGGGTCTTTGGAGTTCATTGCGATAGACATCCTAGGGCCATTCCCAAAACCGACCCATGGTAACCGGTTTGTACTGTTGATTACCGATCGGTTTACCACATTAACTTGGGCGATTCCGAGTAAATTCACAATCGCAACGGACGTCACCATGGCGTTTCTCCTCGATTGGATATATTCCTATGAACTACCGCTTTACCTCCTTACGGAGATTGGCTCTCAGTTTATCTCTATTTTTTTGGAGCACATGTGCTCGGCCTTAAGTCTAAAACGTCTCCTTACCATCGCTTATCACCTTCAAACCAATCGATAAGCCGAAAGATTCAACAGAACACTGGCCACTAGGATAATGAATTACGTGTCCGAGGAGAAATTGGAGTGGGATGAATGTGTTCAGCCTTTTGGTATATGCATACAATACCCAAGTGCATGAATCCACTGGTACCACTCCCGTCGACATCAAAATAATGCCCCGACGCCGTAGATGGTTGAAATGCAGGACACATCTACACCTCAGGACGTAACGGGAGAAATGACCCCACCCAGGCCAAACAGTAGTCGCCTAAGCGAATTAATGCCGTCTTTAGTTCTGGGAAAACCACAATGGACAAATGCAGGCACGGTATAAGGCTGACTTCCATCGATCCGTTTGGTTTACACCGCAGACAGCCATAGGAGAATATGTCGATTTGGACAGACCACAGAAGAAAAAAAAAGAAGCCGAAGACATCACTAACACATTATTATCTAAGTCCACTGGGCCCTTCAAGGTTCTTACGTCCCGAGGAAACACTGTTACTATTGACCGCGATGGTCTTTAGGACACAGTCACCATTGACAGAATTTCCCTGGCCCCTCCTCCACATCTTATGACCCCAAGGGACTCGCAAGCTCGGCCGGCAGCCTAAAACTAGCCCGTGACCGCCACAGAACCCCTTGTTACCATCCATACGGTCCGTCAGGAGCTGTGCGTCTTGACAGATCCAGAAGGCCCTTCCCCAGACTGCTATGGCCCTCTGGCCGACTTGTTACATCCCGAGGTGGTAGCTCAACCCCTAGATTTCGCTCCCGACGGTGTTCCTTTGGACACCACCTGATACGGTCCTTCAGAACAAATGGATTTACGGGAAGAAGCTGGACTGGAAGACCACCGGGACTATGTTATTGACCGCATCGTCTCCACTGGGCTTAATGATGAAGAAGAACTGCGCTAAAAAGTCTGGTCAATTGGCTAAGAGACTAAGATTGATACGCGGATCCCACGGTCAGCCATCACCGATAATTATGTAGCGCGCTATTGGTTCAAAACCTGCCAAACGCAGGATGAACTTAAGGAGTGGGTATCCCTCACCAAAAATTTTTGTTCACGCGTGTGTAATCCGCCACCGTCCAATCGGAGCCAAGTATGTGATCACGGCGCTCAAGAAACTGCCTTCAGCGTGCCCCCACTCACTGGCCCAAATCGGATTCCTCCAGAATTTGGCCGAGATAATATCCGACTGGGACTTTAGATAAATCCGAAGTGCCTGGGCCGTTGAGACTGAAAACCAAGGGAATAAAGCGCAGAAAGCTCACCTACAGACCAAGAGAAACAAAACCTCAGGGACCTGTTTCGGAACAGACCTATGGGCATGCCAAGTCCCAAGGGAAGACTGGAGGTTCAGGCGAGATCACAAGCAGAGGCAAGCGTGACCATTAGAGTTTACTAAAAACCTCTAGCCGGAAGGAAGACCACTAAAACAACGCCACTGGCTGAGGATATCCTGCACGGGAAACCTTACGAGCTGGGCTCTGGGCCGAACTAGACGATTCACCACCCGAGGGCTGCCCGTCCGAAGGTCTAAGCCGAAACGGTTGTCCAAGGCCGTCGCGACGCATTCGGATAACACCTTCGTGGTATCCTCCAAAGTGGCCTCTATGGCGTCTTTGACCTCTCGGTTGCGCTGAACCAGCGAATGGTACCGTGAGGCCCGACGAACCCAGGATTGGGCAACGGGGAGAGCTTTCAATATACCAGTGAGTTAAAGGATAGCAACGGACGTGCAGACCTTCTTCAGGTCATCAAAAGCCCTCATAATGGCCTCAGGGATAGCTGGCACAAGAGAAGGAGAAGCGACCAAGGAAGGGGCACTGTCAGGGACGCAGAGGACTGCGGAAACAGTGGATTTATGGACACCTTTTGGGCCTCGACTACGTCGACGTCGCTCGCTGGTGCAAACAACGGAACAACCGACGTGGTTGGTACCGGAATCGCTGCTTGCTCTCGAACCGGAGGGTGAAGAAAAATTTCATGGAATTCAACGGCCTGAGGGTAGTAATGTGGTACGGACTGGCGCGCCTCGTTGACAGGAGCAGCCAGTAATGGTTTAGCCTGGTAGACATTTCCATCATTATGGCCTAGGGGGTGTCGCGGAATCGGGAAAAAGGCGTCGGTATCATAATCGCACCAAAGGAAACCATTGGTCTGCGCCCAGTCGACCTAGAGGACGTAGTCAAATAAGGCCTCGGCGTCTTCCACCCCGTACTCGGTACCTCGGGCGATGTCCTGCACCCTCAACCCACGGATAAACCGGACTAAGGACCTGGGGTAGAGCCACGAGTCGACCTTTAGCACTGGAGAGCACCTGCTAATTCCAGATGCGGTAATCATTCTGTTAGACGTTAGCTTGGACCCCGTAGCGAGTGGTATCCGGAAAGGCCATGAAACAGGACACGGCTCAGTTGGCGAAACGCACCTTCCAGGTCAACCAGGGCAGACATTTAGTGAAGTCCCCGTGGAGCTGGTAAGCGCGGTAGTCTACGACCGACGGAGTAGGGAACATCAAGAGGTTCGAAACATGCCCGATTGTGGGCTCAGGACCAGCGTTAAGCGGATACAATTGGACATATAGAGAAGACCTGTGGGACGGGGGCATATCGTGAAACTCCAGTGGGTGCCAGTGCAAGAAGTACCTCAGGTTGGTGCGGAGGCAGTCATAGGGTTCAATCATATTATTTGAGTAGGTCCGGTTGGATAACCAGTACAAGCGGTCGTATGGGGGCTTGATGCAAAACAATACGAGAAACATATGACCAGACGGAGGAAAGTGGGCCTTAAGGTCGCTATGAATGGAATAAAAGTCCTCCAAGATCTTTTTCCACCGCCATGGGTAATCAGCCGTCTCGCCTCAACGGAGGAAGGGCATGTCCGGCAGAACGAGAGCACGGCAACGCGCGATCGAACGGGCATAAGCAGGAGGATGGTGCCAGCGGTTGTAACAAGAGTCCTCCTGGGAATTCATCTTCTCGCAGGCATAGTTGGGATTCGCAGCAAACCAACCGGCGTCCAGATATTGGTCAGCATATCGCACGAACTCAGTTACCGAGCACGGCAAGTGAGAAATCTTTAGTTCCATAGAATTAAGGCCCAAAGTGTGGTCGTATTGGTTACCTGGAAGGGCATAAGCGCTTCCACGGACCAAAGCCATGTTGGAAAAAGGTATGGTGATAGCCGTCCGCGAGATGTGTTCGAGGCCGTCATAGGCCAACAGGTAGCCATGAGAACCCTTATATAATCCCAATGACATGGCATAGACGAGATCGATAAGCCGGCACAGCGGGCACGGCGCCAGGGGAAACCAATGGTCCGAAAGTTGAAAGGAGAGCGGAATGCACATTGACCTACCAAAGGGGCGAGAATGGTGAACGCCCCGAGACGGCAGAGGGAGATGTAAGCGACCAAAAGGTTGAGGCGACTCGGAGGGAAGTGCAAGTGCCCTTCAATGTGGTCGGAAGAACGCAGAAGCACGTGGCGCGTCCTGATGTGGAATTTCCCTGGAAGACAAGGTAATCCCGCAGGCGACCAATGGTATGGTAGCGGCCACGTTCCATTTACCATGAAAGCGACCAAATGGCGGAAAAGCGATGCCGTGGCCGTAGAATCTATGAAAGGCCTGGACTACCATTCTTTCTACCGAGAGGGCGGGTGGCTCAAGTGTGAATGAGGACACAAGCACAGCAACCGCACCAAGTGGAAGGCCGCCAATGGGGAAGGAATGGTACTTCAAATTGTGGTAAAACCAATCGGGTGTCAAGTACTAGCGGGTAGTTCGGTTGGAAAACCTTTGGCGGGTGCGCGAGGTGGGCTCGACCTGAAGGATGGAAGTTGAGTAACCGAATGGGTGTGGCAGCATAAAACCACTAGGGGTGTGAGACAACCAGGTGGGCTTACCGTAACCAATTGGTAGTGTTGGTAGTACGGTGCACACGCGTTAGTAAAGCCTGAAAAATCTTAGCGTAACCAAGAGCTTGACTGTAGAAACCAGTTGGTATTACACGTAGCCAAGAGGTGCTTGCCTTTACAATGCTTGGTGAGGGAGCGCTGCACCCACCTTAAGGGTGAGCGAGGCTGAACCTCAAGTGCACTCGGCTACGTGGTATACTTTGGGGCCAGCCCTAGTGGCATGGCCCCACACCACAGTAGCGGGGTGTCACTACCTATCTAAAATAAGTAAATATATTAGTAAACTAATTAGTTAGCCACTCTAAACCCCCTATAAGAAATTTTTGCATTTTGAGGAGTGTGGTTGGAGTGCAATTATCGAGGATTACACTCCATGCGCCTTCACGCAGAACTCCCAGTGCTTTCCAAAGTGACACCCCTGGCACAAAAAATTACGATTTTTTCAATTTTTGGATGTCGCGCGGATTGCAATCGGAGTGCGCCCGCTGTTACAGCATTGCAATACGAGTGCAATTTGAATGCAAATTGTATCAGCAGCACTCCATCCGCGTACCATCGGTGCTCCATGGAGCTTCCAATGGTACACCTCGTATGTAGGCTAGAAATGTAGATTTCTAACCCTCCGGATGACATCCTTTTGACTTCCATGCGTGATCCACAACAGCCATTCACCCTCCCTTTGCACTCATATTATTCCAAAAAATTCTTCTAGGGACCACGTGGCACACTTACAAACTGGTCCAGTGCGCGTTGCACTGCCCATGTGGTCAGATATCACTGTATCACAGACTTGCCCCCCACCGACAGGAACGCCTTTGTAGCTGTACACCCTGGCCCAGTGGCCAGTGTCTGTGAACCAGTTTTGTCGGGAACCCCGGCGCGTGGCTCAGCACGCGTAGCAGCCATTTGGTAATCGGCTCGACGGTCGGCCGTGCATCTTCCTTGTGGTAGATCCAGACCCGAGGGTTCCCACTTGGCCTCAACAACCCATCCCGTACCCGCTGGTCACTTGCCTCTTCGGAATAGAGCGACACTCTCCTTAGATTTTGGTCCTTTTCGTTCCTTTTGGTGACTTCTCCTCGTAGGTGCGGCCGCGACAGCGACAATTACACCACTCGGATGGCTGAAAAATTGAAACCACGCTGCCCCTTCACGGTTTCGGGTCCCTGCATTACACGCCTCTACCTTTGGTCGGTATTATCTATTCGGTCTATTGTGGGTGCGACGTAGGCGCGCCACGCGAATGGCCGTTGGTCTTCCTCCCAATGGGTTAGTCCTGATCAGACATGTCATCCGTCCCCAACCCGACGAAGTGGTTCTCTTTTTGGACTTGGAAGCGCGATAGGGCTCGCCAGCACACCCACCAATTCGTGCTGGAGAGGCGCTACCGCAGCGTCATACTCCTCTCAAGACGACACAGGACATCGATGCCAAGGGGGATTGGCCAAATACCTACTCAGGTCACTCCACGCGGAGGGAACGGCCTTCCAACCTTTGGCGTTTTTCTACTGCCTCGAGGAAGTTCACTGATGGTTCGCATTCAACGGATGATGGGGCTCCTCCAGCGCTCACGGGAGCAGGTCCAGATCCCCATTCAACCATTCGGAACGACTCCCGTGGTTAAGCGGCTCAATCGCTCCAAATCCCTGGGAGATGGGCAGACTCCCAATAGTGGCCGAGGCAGCGGTCGCGGACACCGTTAGGCTTCTCAGAGCAACTATTTAGACCCTGTTCCGATCCCTGGGACTTCTCGCACCGCTCCATCAGCTGTTTTTCCTATGTGCCAACCGAATCCGCACCCTCTCCTCGTTGGTGAACCGTTTCACCGCTGAGATGGTTATGAAACCGCTCTGGAGAACATTGACCCCTGCATCTTCGATTCCAATTATTAGCCTATCAATACCAACTCGGTTCAGGCTCTAAACGAATATGATCGACCCTTCGTGGATGCCTATGTCACTCACAGCCAATTGAATTGCGAACGCCTAGCGAAGATTCCCACCTATAGGGCTCCTCCACCACGTGGTAGATCAGCCGATCGGTGGTGTTTAATTCCAAGCGGCGTCATACACCCTTCTTGTATGTTATACCTCCGATGGTTCCGTCTGACTTTCCCTTCTTCCGTGGTTTCCAAGAGGCAAATTACTTCCGCCGAGTGGTTTGGTTCCTATATGATATGGGTCAATTCCTTCCATTCCAGTTGGCAAGGCTATTGCCGGTTCAGTCCGATCCGTTCCTTTAGTTGGCCTTTTGGTTCGACGCAATGGCGGGCACCTCGACGGTATCGAAAGTGCTTTGCACTGACTCCATCATTGTTTTATACGGTACTTCAACCGCTCGGGTCCTCCGAATGCCATTGCGGCCATTAATGACCTGACCAGTTCCCTTCCGGTCTTGGCACGGCGAGAGGCTCAAAGCGATGGCTTCCACCGCTTCCGGAACCAATTCCAGCACGCACTGTACCAGGCGGTGACCTACCATGTGGGAGCTCTTTCCCAGATAATTGACGATACGCCCTCGGCTCGTACTTCTAATAATCAACAGGCTGTCATGGGGCTGACTCAACCATTCTGTGTTCTGGCTGCAACCACACCAGCCTGCTTTCAACCACCAACTTCTACCGGCTTCAATTCCCATCCAGTTGTTCCGTCCATGGCTCCGTTCGGTACTGTGCTCCTATTGGGTAAAACGGCGCAGACCCACCCGGGGTATCCCAATCGTCCTCCACCAATTCCAGTTACACAGGGTTTACCATCTGGTCAAGCCAGTACATCGACTGGTCCGTCTGTCATGGCAGGTACTACTCCTGTTGGTGGCTCCAGTACCGGTGGGTCGGCCAGTCACAGACGTGGCCAGGGATGGAGTCTGCCAGGGCCTACGTTACCTCTCGGTCGGGGGAGCAGACGAGGCGTCTATGGTACTTGATCTCCGTCTGGTTATGTTCCTTAAAGTGCTGCTTCTTCGTCGCCTTTGAACAATCTTGTGGGTGCCAACATGCATAAATATGTTCTGTTGTTAGCTGAGTTGTTGTTAGTCCCTTTCTAGTTATAAACCTCATGGTATTGCTTCAAAAATTTCTCCCCTCCCCCTCCTTAGCGTCCATGCACGGCTTTGGAGTTGAGGGATCCAGTTGGTGGGGTTTCATTTCGTTTGCGCCAATACCTTGTGAGGACGTTATTACGTATGTGGTGGGGTGGTTCCATGGTCTTCTGGAAAGCAATCCACCTATACCACCTTGCACGGTACCTACTTCCGAATATGGTGAACTCGTGATCAACGATGGAATCAATGACCCTTTCGGTTTCTGTTGGTACATTTCCAAGAGATTGTGTTTCGTTTTGTGGTGGTGGTGTTCCATTTTAAATCGTTGAAGCAGAACGAGCAGCCCTAGGGTCTGTGGTTACCGTCTTTGGTCCGACTGGTTTAGTGCTCTCATCGGGTGACGTATTAGAGTCCGAGTCCCTGGAAGATTGTTGTTCCAATTGGGTTGATGGAGCTGGAGCAAGGGTGCTCTGGGTTGCATCAAGAACTGGTTGGTGCGTTGGCCTGCGGGGCTTTCATAACCCTATCAGCCGAGACGGTGTGCTACAGGATGGTTACCGTGTGGTAGTCTGCTGTTATAACCTCGTAAGGACCAGTTGACTTCGGCAGTAGCTTGCAGTTTATCTCCTCTGCTACCATCCGGTCTTCTTCCTCGTCATTCGGGACTAGCTCAGCACTATTTGGTGGGACATCCACGAAAACGTAGTCCCCGACTTCTACTTGGTAACCCTTTGCACGTTCTGGTCAAAGTACTTCTTGTACTGCTCTTCAGCTGCGGTTATCTTTGATGATGCTACCACAAGGGTTTCCCTCAACCTTCGTAGAATATCGCTCTTTATCTGAGTGGCAGATTGTGTCACAGAGGCACGGCGGCTCGCCGGACCAGATTTAAGGTGAATCGCCTGACTACATAGCCTTCACGGTACACATCGAACTGCGTATCCTTCTACCCAACAAGGTGTAGCAATGACGTGCAATACCTATCGGTTGCTTTCTATCGCAAGAATTTCTCTTTTTGAATAGGAGAATATTCCTCCTCCTCCACTGCAAAAACGCCACTCGGTGCGTCGTCTGTGACGATAAATAGACGGAATTCTTCCTCTTCATTTTAGAAGGGACCTAATTCAGTTTCTTTTCCCTGTCCATCCTTAACCAATTGGGTAGTGAAGCACGGCATATCGTTCTCCACTGATTCCTTTTCCAACCCATTGGTATTCAAGCGTGACATGGCATCGGCCACGTTATGCTTTATCCCTAGGCGGTATTGTACCTCATGCTCAAACTCTGAGAGTCTCAACGTCCATCTGGCTAGCCGTCCAGAAGCGTCTATGAGGCCAAATATCCACCTTAAGGCATCTTGATCTGTCCACAAGGTAAACATCGTTACATATAGGTAAGCACGGAGCATCAGCATGCTCCACACCTGCGCTAGGCATTCCTTCTCCGTCATGGTGTAGTTCTGCTTGATTCTGGTGAGCTCCCTACTCCAGTAACCAATTGGTGCCTTGCTCCCATCCGCTTGGTCCTGCATAAGGCAGCATCCTACCTGAACGGAAGACGATTCCGTATCAACTGTGTATTGATAGCCAGACTTGGGTAAAGCCAATATTGGTGGCGGGATCAGGGCAGCATTCAGTTTCTGGAAAGCCTCGATCTCGTCCTTTTCAAGGTATCCAAACCGATATGGTTGTCCTTTTTGCAGTTTCCTATTAAGGGGAGCTGCAATCTTGGCAAACCCCTTGGTAAACCGACAGTACACATTGCACACACCAGTGAAGCAGCGAATATCCATTTGGGTCTGTGGGAGCCCAGCTCCCTGAAACACTGAGATATTATAATCAGATACCCGTTGGGGTCTTGGGCTGATCATAGGGCCCAGATAATCCACCGTTTGGTCGAAGAAGACACATTTGCGTAATTTGAACATCACCCCTGCATCCTCTAAGAGCTGGAGCACCGTTCCGACGTGCCCAAACTACTCTTCAACCGATCGAGAATAGATAAATACGTTATCTATACACACCAGTGCGGCCTGCCATCTTACCTTCGATAGGATAATGTCCAGAGCTCACTGAAACGTAGCTGGTGCGTTCTGCAAACCAAATGGCATTCGTAAGAAAGGGAAGAGACCGGAATGGCAGGTGAATGTAGTCTTGTCCGTATCCTCCTTAGGTATGTCCAATTGCGAGTAATCGCAATTGGCATCCAGTGTGGTGAAGACTCTCGTATCTCCGAGGGAATCGATACATTCGTCCATTCTGGTTATCGGATTCGAATCCCTGACCGTAACGGAATTTAGTTTTCGATAGCCGATACAAATCCTCATTCTGATATCTCCCTTCTTCTGAACCAATACCACTGGGCTGCCCCACTCCGCATATGCGCGTTCAATAACCCCTTCCTTCAACATCCTTTCCACCTCGGACCTGCCCGGTATGGTTATTGGTGTATCGTCTTGGCTCCAAAAACTGAGTTGATACCGTGTTGCGTGGTCTTGATCATCCCTATGTGGCCTGACCACATGGCACTGAGTGGATCCAATAGGTCGAGGATGCCGTCTTTACAAGGTTTCCCTTCGGACCCTATGGTTTCATCCTCTTCCCAATTGGTATTTCCGTCCGGTGTTGGTGTTGCTTCGGCATTTACGGACATGGTTGAGTTCTTGTTTTCCGCAGTTGGTTTCCCCAACTCCTTAAGGTGGAGTTCTCCGGAGGACCTTAATGTCGTCAGGGTAAATATGCTACCCGGAGCAGGAGATGGAACTCCAACAACGGTGTTTTTCGGTAATTTGGCCATATGATTGCTGAAGTTGCTTAAGCATACCTGAAAAGTTTCATTCGGTATATTGTCCACGATTCCGTTCGCCATCATCGTCATGTAGCGTTCCAATACATTAGGGTAGCTTTCTATTGTTAGCAAAACCGGTCGGTCGCATACCACTTTGGCTACGACTTGGTGCATGGGCGGAATTCGAATGGACTTCGCTATTCGAATCTTATTGGATACTGTCGCCGACGGGGTTTCCTGTCTCGTATCTGATGCGGTTCTCGAAGATACCAGGGGACTGGCCGAGTGCCGAGGTACGTGATCTCAGGTTTATATATGTAAAAATTTTAATTAGTTCTTTTGAGCAGTTCCCGGAGGTCAGAGCGCCTCGTCGACCATATAGGTTGGTTCGAGTACCGCCGACTTCGATTAAAGACAAGCACCATCGCAGTCTTCTTGGTACCTCAGCAGTAGACGCCAAAGTCCTCCAGGCCATCGCTACTATTCTCCCCACTGTAGGGACTTGAGATAGCGCCTGCCCATTGTGCCTCGCTGGCAATTGGTGCCCGCGTCACTAGTAGACCCTGTGGATTGTCACCCCAGTGGCTGTCTCTCTGCCGCTACTATCCCTCAGTAGACTACTACTCCAGTTGCCCAAAGGTAGTATTCTACTACAAATATCTAGAGCCAGAACACCTTGGTTAGGAAAGGGTCACCGGGCTGATGGGGCATGAAACGCCGCACTAAGTACTTATCATTCCAAAAACGGGTGTGAAATATTTAAAAAAGTAACTAGAATTCATCGCACAATGTGTGGTTCACGTCCACTACTGTGGCCAACCACCAACTGACTCTGCCCCGTACCACGTGTCCAAATCACGAAAAGCAGTGGACCAAAAACCGATTCTTTTGGTAGAATGATTAAGTAACAAGATATCCCCTTCAGAGGACGTGCATTTCAGCTTTGTGCTTCTATTTTGAGGTATTGGTGGTCGTACTTTGTACTTTGGTTGGATTGCAATATGTATTTGGGAAACAGATCGCGGCGAGTTGTTTTGTCCATGCCTAATAATATGGGACCAAATGTTTCGGATGGTACTAAGCTGAGGGTTGCTGACAGCATTTCGGACATTTTGGTGATAAATTGCTCCAGACTAGCTGGATCAATGAGATTTTTTGGATTTATGTTGATAGGTATCACTGCTTTGGTGATTGCGGCGTAGGTTTCAATTCTAAATACCATGGAGCTAGTCGGTGGTATTTATTTCCATTAGATTCGGGGGTCATTGTTCATAGTTTTGTGACTTTGAGTGGCGTTGTGGTGTCTATTCTTGTGGATGTGTAGGCTGATAGTATTTTGACATAGCATTTGTATTTCTTCGTTGCAGTACTTGTTAAATTCGAGTCGAAGACGGCGGGCTTTGCACGCATCTACGGCGACGTCTGTTTTGCGTAGCGGGGTGTCAGAGAGTCGGCAAGTTGTTGCTCTACGGATGGGTAAGGTCCATAAAACGTGAGAGGGAAGCCCTGGCTTCGCCAATAAGTCAATTTCCTGGAGATCTTGCGTGAGCATTAGATGTTTCTACTGTAATATTTGACATTGAGCGTATCAGACAACGTGCTGACAGACATGTCCATATGAGTTTGGTTTTCTTAGAAGTATGATTATGATGAAGCTTTTCTGCTCTCCTAAAGTTAACACGTTATGTTCATTCTTTAATTTTGGGTAACAAGGAAAAGCCGGCTTTGGCCGCAGGGCGCGCTTCGTGCGGCTTCCGAGAGTTTGCATAAAATATCCGCACAAATTTTGGTTTACTCATAAACTAAATCATGTCAAATCAATGAAGCGCCTCTACAAAGTCTACAGCATCTTGTAAGACAGGGTTTCTGATGCGTACAGGCATTGGATGGAAATCATGCGCCTTTTGGGGCGTGTCTTCTTCACTATGAAGCAGTAACAAATCATCAGATTTTCTTACACGCGAGAGTCCAACATAGACCTAACCCGACGGAAAAAAGGTTGTTCCAAAGTCAATTATGATTTTTTTCAGCGCTTGTCCTTGCCATTTATGCACAGTTGCTGAAAATGCTAATCTGATGGAAAACTGTCAACGTTCGATTTTCACATCTGCAAACTCAAAGACGACGTCAATGCGATACAGTGAAAAGCTGTACTGAATTTCCCCATGTTCCTCAATGCCGGAAAGTCGAATCACTCTGCTAGAAATGCTGGTAACGATAAGAATCTTTCAATTCAGCAAGTGCCGATGAAGTGCATTTCGAATAAACATAACAGGAACACCCAACTTCACTTTCAAATGATGGTGCGGGACTCCAGTTGGAGCGTAGTTATAGGGCAGTTCAGGTCCAATGATACTATTTGTCTGAGATTTTTCACCGTTTGGCCCTCGACTGGAAAAAATCGTCGTTACAGAAGTCAAGTCAAGCATCCTTCCTGGGAAATACTCCAAAGCGTTCTGGTTATGTTCCTCAACTAATTGATTTGTTGCAGCAACAATCAATCGGTTGAGCTTGACATCTTCCTTCTTCCTTGTTGTAAACCATTTCTACAGCAACCTGTATGCTTCATGTACATCTGACAAAGACAAAAGTGGAAGCCTTGCAGATGCTGGAAACGTCCCACGACCAAGACTGAGCAAGCCTTGAAAAATACTTCGATCGTTTTGTTGACGAACCTGTTCTATAGGGCACGGAACTTTCATTTTTCTGTCCCAAAGCTCGCAAGAGTACCATGGAAGCTCCCGTAGGAGATGCAATGGAATAACACGAATTGTTCTATCCCTTTCGGATAATTTTCTTTTTCTTGGAACCACTGGAAGCAGTTGCATATAGTGGCCGGCCATGACTACAACCATGCCTCTGAGGTCTTTGGTAGAGTTTCATAAGTCCTTCAGTACGGTGCTCAAAATCTAAAAGAGCATTTTCGGGCACATTGAAGCTTCATCAATTACCAGCAAAAAAGTATTCCAGACTAATTCTGCTCTCTGTAATCATGGTCTCTACTTGGAAAGTGTCCAACACTCTCTACTTTTCGAATATTTGTTGTCATCGACTCCCAATCCGAGCAAACTATGCAGAGTTCTTCCACCTTCATATAATGCAGCAGCAATACCTGTCGTGGCTGTCATCTGCACAAATAGCCCTTCGGGCTCAACAATATCTCACGGCAAATATAGGAGATAGGTCTTCCCTCTCTCCGCTCGTCCTTGTACGAAGGAAACGCTTCCGTCTGTGTTGAGTCTTTCAGACTCTTCCATTCTCTCTCTGTATTGTATTGTTCTCATTATTTTGTGAAAAAGTGCTTCTGAGCTGCTTTCAGATCATCATATTGCTCTTTTAACATTCACATGGTCCTCGAAGAAGAGCTGCGACGTACTTCACCTCTTTCCTCTGCTAATTGCAGTTCACTCTCTCACACATGAAGTTTTGATACAGTATGATGAAAAAAGCTATCATTTCTGATAAGCAGACCACCATGTCTGTCCGAAATCTTAATGATTTCTCGAAGTAGTTCTTCTCTTCTTTGTGCTCTGTTTCCCTCGGTTATATCTGCAGTTAGAGCTCGTTCGTGCTTTTCAATCACATTTCTAGGATTTACCTCTTGTTGAAAGAAAGTGAAGACCAAGTAACGCAGCTCAGCAGGAGTAGAATGGTATCCTACTGCCTCATCAAAAGCCATTTCGTACTCGTCACCATGGATACATAGTCCAAGGGCTACTGCCGCCTCTCTATAAGTTGACTGAGATTCACTCCCAACACGTTTCGGATCATCAAAGAAGCTGAATGCAGAGTTTATGAGCAATATTTGAAGAGCGAAGAGTTCAGGATTTGCGGGAGATGCAAATCTGATTCGACTCACAACTCGATCATTTTCGGGTTGTCGCACGACGTCAATTCGTGGACTTCCTCCATACCGAGTAGATTCAGACTCTGGTGCAGAGCGGGGTAGCTTATCTTATACACGTACAGCCTCGTAGTATGTCATTTAATCCAGATCCATGTACCGGGAGGGGCATTTGAGATATCTTTCCAGCAGGGAAGACTTCAGACGTGTAGGCAGTCTTCCGTTTCGAATCAAAACCCGTCGCTCTACAAGGAGATTTATGTCAAGTGCCTCTCCAGTTGGGTTGATGCGAAGGTGCCTGAACTCAATGAGGTTCCATGCAGCTTCAACCACGCCCACCACTCTCGCTCTCATGTATGCCGTGATCTCATTTTGAAACATGTCGCTCTCTGCAACTGATTGGCTTTCCGTTCAGCTTGATACAACCAAATCCTGTTCTTTGGTACTCTTGAAAGCATACTTCATCAGGTATGTTGCAGCGCTGCCACCTTGGGTTCTTTCAAAATTGATGTGAGCCTTGTACTTCATTGTGAGATCCAGATGGTACAGAACCACTTTCAAATCAACTGTCCTTCTTCTTCGATAGGTCACTCGGTTTTTATACTAATTTATCGTTGTTTCAACCAAAATATCCTGTCGATCATACCCAAATCGGCAGATCCCGTCAGACGTACAACCACGGCAGTATGGAAAGAGTCTGTGCATATTGAATTTCCTCACCAATGTTCGGAGTTCCTGGTCTTCAGGCGAATTACCCCGAGGCAGTTCGGCTTTGATCAAAGTATCAATGATCTTAGGATCTTCAATTACGTTCCCGTCCAGCCAAAGAAGAATGTGATGATGTGGAGCATTTCTCTCCTGGAACTCAAGTTTGGCGGCAACCCCAATGCATTTCAAGCCAAGGAGCTGTTCTGAATTAATCTGTAGATCTTTCGTGATAGAATTTTCATACCGGTTGTATACTCTTGCAATAAGACCTGGCCTATCAAAAAAAACGGCTTCTGTCTCCCTGTGGAGAAAATGCGCCGGTGTTTTGATTGTCCATTCTAAGCCTTTTCATCTCTTTCCGCCATACGCTCATGGTAGCAGTGACGAAAAGCGTTGGAGAGCCCAATCAAGCGACCACTGCTTGCACATCCAGTCCTTTTTGTCTCCAGTACGGCGGACAGATTTTGTGATTACCTGGAAGGAAGAGTCTACCAAAGGGCCGAGCTCATCTGTTCCGGTACGGTTTATAGCCCGCAGCTCATGGTCTTCAACCATTCTAGTCTGTTCTGTTTCCAAGTAACAAAGTCCCAAGTTTTCACATTTTGTGCTAGTACGAAGCAAGCATTGCGGAAGAATACCGTCAGACTTCAGTAGCACATTATCGGTATACAGTCTTCGCTGCGAGTTTTCTGCCCATATTAGGCTCCTTTCGTGTCGGTTGTTTGCATCCCTGGATGAAGTACATGTTTCTGTATCATACGGGGCATGAATCGCACGGTAAGGGTAGAGCAGTGGATAAGCCCCTTTCTCAGTGTCAATTGAATCAGGCTTCAAACGCTTGTACGTGAGAACTCGACGTCAACGATTTCCGGTTGACATGTGATGGGATTCTCTTGCCCCTACCAGCTGGACAACTGGGGCTGCTCACCTGAGCAGTCCACTTGGCTAAATGAGGAAAGCTCTCATTGCAAAAGCTCTGCCTCTGCTGTTTTCTGGTAAAGGTCCTGCACCGGAGTTTACCTCGATTCGGGCTTCATAGGCTTCTTGATAATTCAGGACAACTATTTCTTCCTAAACAGCGTCTGCAGGGATGTCCAGAGTAGACTCGTCCACGTTTGATCTCCTCCGAACACTTTCGTCTGTCCTGAACGAAGTTATATACCTCTTTCGGACAATGTCTGGTCTTGATTTCCAGAGATCGTATAACGTTGGAACCATTTATCGAATATTTGGGTGAGATACCATTCTTATCGTGAAAGAAGAAGAAGAATCCCATCAATTAAGACTGGGAGGACCTTCCCACCACAAATATGAGTAGTGTACGTCCTAGCATGGAAAAAAGAGAAACACAGCGCCTTGAAGTCGAAGAAATGATGGACCTCTACCCAGAACGTAGTTCATATTCATGAATGTGACAACGGTTGAAAAAACCATATTTAGGAGTGTTGATAGCGTTTGAAAAGAACATAAGAGATATATGTTTTCAAGTTGCGAATTGGTATGCACTCGTCTGACAGGAACTCCCAGCAATCTGGAGCTTTTATATGCACAGCATATTCCTTCCGTCTCCGCACCATACAGAACTGCGGCACAATACATGTAAATACGAATAAAAAGCACCCACCCCGAATCTTCGAGAGGAAATCAAGTTGCTCGGTGACCGTTTCCACTGCATGTCCCAAAATACGCCGGAAGTGTGCCTGGGACTGGTTGGTACTCCAGATATGAAGAGCTTGGACGTGCAAAGCCTTAACGATTATTTTCTGCCCTTTCATCCTAGTAATGTTTCGCTCCATAGTCAATGCCTTGAAGAGGTCTCCCAGCGAACCGCATTACCGTCCTATCTCGTGCCTGTTGAGTTCTGCAATAATGTAAGGAGTTCATGTAAATCTCTTCAGGGTTATGAGGTTCAATAATATGTTAGGAAAGCTTGGTTCTAGTACCTAGGTTCCCTGTGCAAGCTCATTGGTTATGTATCGATGATGCACGGGCTTTATATAATTTATTTGGGCAAAAGTCTGCTTCCGACTGGGGTTCACTACGTCATGGTGGCCGTGAATGCGAAGAAGAACTCATGTTGGATTTTATGAACCGGAAAGAGATTGAGAGACTTAGTGATCATCTTTCGACGGAACATGTACGCTCCCTGTCACTTAAGTAGAGAACGAGTGTTGCACAATAGTGTTCTCCATGATATTTACGTACACATATTTTCCTTATTTTCTGAAAATATTCTTAACAGCAGCAGTACATTGATAGTTTACATAAGTAGTACAAGTACATATGGATTGCATTCTTATTCAGTGTTGGTTTCAAAGGTTAATACATATCAAATAAGGTTTTAACGACGTATGCAGCGTATAGTTAAATCCTACTCTTGTTACAGGGTTCTACGTTTATAGTACTTTGTGGCCTACGTGTGCAATACATAGATTAAACCTATTATTGTTAGAAGGGTATACGTTTGCAGTACTGTGCAGCCTACGTATGCATTACGTAAACTATAACACCTTTTTGTGTGCATGTTCTTTCCTTCTTCGAAACATCTCAAGTGCTTGAACCTGAATTCGGTTTGTTTGCTGTTTGCCTTGGCTTTCTGGCAGAAATGCATCGGAGACCTTAGAAAAGCTCATCGGGTATACTCTAAATACGAAGAGCCACCTCTCGATGGTCAGTTCACTTCCCTGCTCGGTTGCAACAATCGTCTGGCCTTCGCAAAACTTGGGAGCTCAAGATGTAGTGGCCGCAACGCATTCCCGAATCTCCTGCGGCTACCCGAGTACCACTTAAGACGAGCTCTATCAATGACTTCACGCAGTGTCACACTGGGTGCATGCAGAAATCAACAGAACGCCAGCCCACCAGAATTTTGGCGCCTATCCTGTTGTCTTCAGAAATGGGCCGCCAAACCAACGCGCCAAATATTGGCGCCAAAGAAGCAACCCAAACCCCTTCAGTTCCATCGCTTGGCACCATAATAACCACGTCGTAAATGATCTCAGATCAACCTTCTGCTCTCTACATGCTCTTTCCCAACCATGGCACAAGCCAATACCAGCCTTTCTATTCCCTCTCTTTCCCAATCTCATAACCAAAACGAGCAAGCACAGCCTTCTCAAAACCAAACACATAATGTAGATAAAAGTGCTGCAGCCGCCAAGAAGTCACCAAAAAAAGCAACCAAAGGTCGTTCAGGAGCTCCTAACTACACCAGCACCGACGTTACTGCTCTTCTTGACATTGTGGAAAAGGTGGAACCTATTGGAGCAAACATG
This sequence comes from Gracilariopsis chorda, assembly GCA_003194525.1. NCBI lineage: Eukaryota > Rhodophyta > Florideophyceae > Gracilariales > Gracilariaceae > Gracilariopsis > Gracilariopsis chorda. Next base: position 35,703 of record NBIV01000348.1, read on the forward strand.
TGGGCGGTTGTAGAGCAGGAATTTGAGTTATGGAGCAAAGCCAACGTCCGACCATCTCGATATATGGATTCACTCAAGAATAAGTTTGATAAGCTCTGCAATGCAAAAAAAACCGACAGGTGACCCATCCTGTCCACCAAATGTTCTTCGAGCAAAACATATCGCTCGCGATATACAGAGTACGATAGCAGCAAAACTGGTAGGAGACTAAGAAAGCGATGTAGAAGAAACCGACACACGGAACGACAGTGGATGTGACAAGCAACCAGGCGACGCAGGAATCGGTGTTCGCGAAAACCGTAGGCCTATTGCCCAAGCTGGACTACACGCGAAGAAGCCCAAAACGGAAGATATTATGACCAGTAGTATTGAGAGCATGACCAAGTTTATGGGCATAATAGCCACTTCTATGTCGGTCCCGGACCGAATATCGAGCACAATGCAGAACCAGGAGGTTATCATTCAACAGGCAGTGCAGAAAGAAGTCGCATATCTAAAGAAGACAGTTCATGAAACCATGACGGACACGAAAACGATGATTGTGGGACTCAATGCCGCCGTTCAGGCTTTAGAGGGAACGCTCTCTTCGACAGTGCAGAGGGAAAATTCTTAGTAAGAAAATCATTCGTTCTATATCGAAAGTCGCCGAGCTTTCGCTCGCGCGGGGCCTTGCTTTGCTGGCAAAGTGCGCCTTAAAGCTCGCTGGCGCTCGCATTCGCGCACTTGGCTCCTCAGGCTGCGTCCCGCGCTCACTGATCAAAAGATATATACGTGTTTGCGATTTGATTTCTTCCCATTGTGCGCGTCCTAAAGTTAAGTAAACGTACGGCCAGTTCAATTATGATAGCTCTTCTGTTGGAATCCGTTGTTAAGGTTGCCTTAAGGCGACCAACTGGACCTTTGATAGCACGTATACCCCACTCAGCACTCTGCCGCTCACTTGGCATAATGCGTTGCATAATAAGGTCTATGGCAGCCAGTGCTTTCGATTCAGGAATGTCGCGCGTTTCGTTCGTTTTCCTTTCTCTAATAATCTTTCCATTAGTGCATTTAGTGTTGTTGACAAAAGCGGAATCACCTAGTATAGCCATCCCTGGATGTGTCATAGTGTCTGAAAGTTTAGGGTAGTACAGACCAGAAAGTCCAGCAAGCCTTGTGTCGTGCCAGCTCCCCGGGAAGTTTATGGCGACGTGTATTATCTCTCCATGAAAGTTAAACACAAAAAGATTAGTAACCTCTACTTGTTGCGTGTATCCTTCGTAGTAGGCATTCTGTAAATGACGATCTCCATATTCCTGGCACTTGAAACGGCCTCCGTCTGTCACAGCAAAAACGCCTTTAAGCAGCGGACCAAAGTGTCTGTTGTTCTCCAAAAGTGCCGCAGATTCTTTTTGTTCGTCAAAAGACGGCCAGCGCACACCAAACCGGTCTTGTTTGTCTGCTTTTGTTGCTTTAAGAAGCACATGTAGGGCATAATCCAGCCAGACCCCTAGAGATGATGGAACTACACCAAAGAAAGGGCAGAGTTGATATGCTTTAGATGAGAATTTCAAGTAGTACAATGCCATTCCCAAAAAATCTACGCTCTGTAATAAGGGCTTCCTTCCTTGCGATGAATGCGTCCTTCGATACGGACTATTGAATGTAGATTGTGTGCGCGCATTGGAGAAAAGTGGAAGCATATCGTTGAGTAAAACACTTTTGGTAAAGTTGGTGGTTATGATAAAATCTTGGTCAGTGCCGTGGAGGAGAATTTGCTGCCATGGTGTTGGTTGATGAATGTATCTGAGATGTAGGATGCCACGACGGGTGTGGTAAGCCGAATGGTGAGAACGCCTTGCCCGTTTTCGGCGTTTGGTTAATATATGTGAGCACGCAAGTATCGTTAAATAGGCAGCAACACAAGCCGAAACAGCAGCTTTGTGGATTCTCGAGACCATTCGGAGCGGTCTTACGGTCGGACAAGGTTTGGCGGACGGTTTGGCGATCAGAATGGACCCTCGGAGGGTCCATTCTGATCGCCAAATCTGGCGAGCAGCCGACCAAATTGGTGCAGACTTGGCCTTTATTTATTGGCTTACATTTGACCAGAAGGCCAACTGGCGATTTCTGCATGCACCCTGTCGGTCGCGAATGTTGCGGAATGTGCCAGACATTGCTGGAACACACGTGTAGAATTTTCCAGTAGTGTCTAGCACATTGCACACTTTGTTGGCCCAGCAAAGACTACAGTATTTTAGTGAAGCTGGCGCATATTGTCGCTCTATTATTGGTTAGTGTGCAGCTCCAGAGGTCTCTAGAAGCCAATGGAGTAACCTAGAAGCACAAATGAGTAACTAGCAAGTAGAAATGCGTATTTGGCTCGTTTGTGTAGTGCACGCCCTTCTTAAGGGGGGGGATTCCAGGCACTGGTTCATTATTTCCGATACATCGGGTATGGCACTTACTACACTGTTATGAACAGGAGCAATGCGGCGACAGTGGGCATACACGTGGTGCACGGCATAGCCGGAATGCGCCGGCAACGGCTCGCTCACGTGTCACACGGGTGGTGGTACTGTAGTGGATACATGGTTAGAAATATTCTATTTATTTATTTATTTATTTAGTTATTACACTGGGTAGTCTACTGTACTTAGTGCAGCGGCAACCGCCGCTGCACCTCAGTAAACTTCCCCAACAAGGGTGTTCCTGCTTAGAATCTTCCCGAAGAAGGGTGTCTAACCAAGGACTTGGCTCCGAACATTCACGCCTTCGGCGGTACTCGACTCCACCACGGAGAGGTATCCCGTTGCATACGGTTTGTTCAACCCCCTTGCTCGCTTAACAGAACCCATCTCTGGGATACCAGTCTACTCACAGTTGTGGCTTCGCCGTGTATACGGTTTCACCCGGCCCTGCCGATATCCATCGAGTCCCTCTTGTGACTCGCCCCCTTTTCCCTCACTTCCCTATTCCTTTTCCTTTTCTTTTTCCCCTTTTTTGGGTAGCCCCCGCTATCCGCGGCTCACACCGACTCATTGTCGTGTGCGCCACCGTTTGGACTCGTGCCTCCTACTTCGAGCAATACACCGTGTGGACGGAGCTTCTCTGGTTTGTCAGCTACCCCTTCCTACGCAAGTCGTGAAGGCTGACCTCGGCTTACAACCGACCTAGTCGTGTCATCCCTGGAAGGGCTCTGCTACTGCGTTCAACTCGTGAGAGGAAGATCCCGAACGTCTTCGTGGTGTTCTCCCGTCGCCGGGCATTGCACCACAGTTTGTAGTGCCTCTAAACACTATAAAAAGAGGTTCTGAGCTTCGGACTTCGGTATGAACTCACCTCAACAATCGACCAACATCTAAGCCCCACCCCCTATCAACCTTCAGCCACTTCAACTATCATCAACAACCAGTGAGGCGTTCGCCGCTGGATAAAGGGCTTCTAGTGAGGCGTGTGCCGCTGGTTGTCCAATAGGGTGGGGAAGTACCGTCGCTAAGACCGGTTGAAGCGCCTTAGGCGTGGACGGGAGACGGGTAGTGTGTACCAAAGGGTTTTCTGTCGTCTGTGAGCCCCACCGGAGCTTTGTACGGATAACGGTGTCGATCGAAAGACCTGGTGATTTCCGGACGGAAGTACTTGACGGGAAGCTATCCGCAGGTGACGTGCCGTGCAAATTTTCCTGCAAAGGGCCAGCTTGGTGTGGTGCAACGCCCTCAGGGAGGGATTCTTGGTACTTGAACGCTTTCCCGATATTATCGGTTGTGTAGTGTGTATATGAACTACGCCCCACAGTGGTGGGTATGGACACGTGGGACACGGTTTTGGGCCAATTGGCAGTTGGCCACAGTAGTGGATGTTGTCACGAAATGTGGAGTATTTTAGTTAATATTATTTATTATTTTCACACCCATTTCTGGGAAGCTAGTACTTAGTGCGACGGCGCACTGCCGTCGCACCAGTAAACCTTCCCCAACAAGGGACCCCAACCTGGGGAATTGGCTCTAGTTGTTGCCGCTTGCGCGCGTACTCTACTCCTCCTTGGAGGGAAACGCCGTAAACCACGGGACATCTAACCCCCTTGCACATCTAAAGGGACCCATCACTGGGAGTATACTTGTTCCAATTGCATTGGTGTTTCGCCCTGTATAGGGATATTGTTACCGGCATCGCCGTTCGTCCTCGTCGCTCTCGCGACTCACTTCGCCCTCTTTTTCTCCTCTTCGCCCTTCCTTTTTCCTCTTTTTAGGGTAGCACCTCCCGCTATCCGCGGCCCTCGTGTGCGCATCCGCTCACACACCCCCACTTACGTGGAAACATACCTCTACTGAGGATCACACCCCGCTCACGCGGATACCGATTCTTCGCCTTCACCTCCCTGCGCGAGTCGCGACAGGTGTCCCTGGTCTTACAAACCGGCTTCGCCGTGACACCTCTGGGAGGGCTCTAACCAACTGGGTTCACCTTGTGAGAGGAAGATCCCGAACGTCTTTCGGTGTTTTTCCCCTTTGGGGCATTGCACCACAAAGTGGTCTCCCGACCTAGAATCGGTTTTTGTTTTCCCCCTCACGAGGTTTGTTTTCATTCACCGGAAGTTCCGTGATCGTTTCCCGTCGTAACGGTATTTTCTCATGTCGAGAAATCCCTCCGATGCGGAGCCAGTGGTTACGCGTAGTCGCTCCCGCGACAACGCGGATACATCCGAAGTTCGGTTCGTACCCCGTATCCCTTTACGGACAAGTTCCAGCCGTGCTGGCGCCGCTTCATCGCGGAATGATACCCCCGACCGGGAACCCCGGAACCTCCTTTTGCCCTCTTTATCACCCCCGCAGGGGAATGCAGCATCGACTCCGGCTGTTGCCGCAGTGCCCCAGGCACCCCGGCCTGCTCCCGCTGTCGCGGCTTCAAGCCCCCGTGGAACGGGCGATAACACCCCCCAAGGGACTTCCCTGGAATCCCAGGTCCACGCTCTGTGGACCGCCCATGACACCCTTGTAGGGGAACTAAAATCCCTCCAAGAGGTGGTCTCGGCAACCCCCGTAAAGGAGGTCGCCGAGGAACTCCGTATTTTACGGTCTGACGTCAACTCCGTGTTGGAGAGTTTGGGACAACCCGCCGCCTTCATCGAAGGAGTTGGAGCCTGATTTGATCGAATTGGTGCCCGCCTGGAGGCGCTGGAGCAGTTCGTCCTCATGGACAAACCATCCCCGGGTGATCCGGTAAACGAGGCATCGCACAACGACCAGCTTGCTGGGAAGAAGAAACGCCGTCATCGACGGAAACACCACCGAAAATATTCGGACTCCAATTCTTCGACATCGTCGGACTCATCCCGAAACCATTCGGTTAGCTCGAGCTCCTCGGACTCCGACTCGGAGGACGAGAAGCGAGGATACTCCTCCCGCTCGAAGCGGTCATCGGCCACTGAAGGTGTGGTCCGAACCCGCCAGAAGGGGAGAAGACACCCCGGTCTCCGGGAATTGAAACCGACAAACCCGGATTACTGGAAGCTTTTATCACACCGGTACTACCGGCTCGAAGAATCGTCACTTGGACGCACGCCCCGTGGTACGGGAAAGGTGCGAGAATGCATTAAGCGAATGCAGCTCTCGCTCCGCAACCAGTATTTTACTGGAGAGGACCCAGTCCTAGTACTGGATTTCCTATCCCGCTTTGTAGCGGAGGCCGATATCCTCGTAATGAATGAGGGACAAGCCTATTTGGCTTTACCGTATTTCTTACGGGTAGTGGCGGAGGACCAATACACCTCTGTCAGAGGATCTTCTCGCGCCTCCGAGGGAGGATTTACTTGCTGGCCGGAGGCTGTGCAGTATCTTCTGCGCTCCTACGCCACCAACACCGCTATTCAGCAGGCTATCCTCGCTTTGCGAGATACACGCCAGCGTGCTGGAGAGACCGAGACCGATTATTCGGTGCGCCTTAACAAGGCTTTCCACAGATGTGGTAACGTATACCCCGCTGGGGAGCGCAGGACCATGTTCATCGATGGTCTTGACCCGGCAATCCGGAGTTTGGTTACCCGTTATCGGGAGGACAGGCGGAGGATCACCTACCTCGAGCTGGTCCAACACGCTCGAGCGGAAGGGGATGCACTTCGTGCAAGAACTCCGAACAATCGGTCTAAATCCGCCAAGGCGTTGTTGCTGGAAAGCGAAGCTTCCTCTCTCTCGCTCACCGCGGATGGGAACCCTGGACAGGGATTTGATACCGTGCATTTAGTGCAGGGGGATGGTGTGTCGATACCCACCAGTGATTTGCCGTCAACGACGGAGATGACCCGTGATACGGGAACGGAAGACCCCGTTTTGTACAGTGGTAACAGTCGGGTTCAACCCCAACGACTCCCGTTCTCAAACGGTCAATCCCGTTATCAACGGCCTGGATGGACTGACACCCGCCCTGCGGTTCGCTTCTCCGATACTCGGAATAATAATCCGCGTGTCGCGGTGTTGGCTCTCATATGCCACCTGTGCTATACCCATGGCCATACCTCACCTCAGTGTATTTGTTCACTGAAGGATATGGCCAAGGTAGTGGCAAATTATGAGGCCCTCACTCCAGAGGAGAAACGTTCCGTCCCGACGGCCTCCTACCTCCGTGCTAAAACGGACTTTTCCCATGCCCTACCACAGACCCCGCGTGCGCGGCAAGCTTCATACACCCCGATTCGGGAGATCACGCAACCATCCGTTGCAACCCCCGCTTATGCGGATAGAAACCCCCGTCAACGGGATGAAGCACTCGTTGTCCAGGAAACCAACCCACCGCCGAAGGCGGAAAACTAACTGAGGGAGTCTCCCTTTTGGGAGAGGCGTCCTCAAGAACGAGGCTGTTGGCGCCCGAGGCGTCCTCGCCTCGCTCTCCGGTGAAAGTCCTCTCGAGGAAAGACACCGCTGACGCGGACTCTGCGCACCTCGGTGTGTTGCGTCGCCCGTGGACACGGAGTAAAAATCCCCGGATTCCCGGTAGAGTCTTGGTCTTGGCCAAACGCAATTATAAGGTCTATGCCGACCTTGGCCTTGACCCCAGTTTATGGTGAGGTTTCTCACCGTCCTGGATACAGGTGCAGGCCCCAACTTTGTTGTGGAATCATTGTTACCCCCACTTGTGCGGTCGCGTATCCGCTCTGACGCGGTCCCCGACATTTCGGATGCGAACAACAATCCGTTACAAACGGTGGGCACAGTGGACCTCGTCGTGAGACTTGGTACCTCTGTGGTGAAGTTGGACTTCATCGTTTGCCGTTAATTGGCAGCACCAGTCATACTGGGATGTGATTACTGCGACAGATTTGTCGACGCAATCAGGCCCCGCCTCAGGCGTGTAGAACTTGACGACGGATCGTCGGTTCCGATTGTTCGCCGCCCGCTCAAGCAGTCCTCTCGGAAACAAGTTCCGCTCCCTGCTGCGCAGGAACCACCGCCCGCGTCCCGCGAGTCCACCAAGCTCCGCGTCGCTGCCTCGGTTTCTATACCGGCTGAGTCCCAAGTCTGGGTGCAGGTAAATTCCCGTCAACACGGTCTTCGGGTTATACAACCCCTCGCCTCGTTGTACGAGAAATCCCAGCTGGCGCTGGCTAATGGAATTGTCTCCATTTCCCCGGATGTTCCTTTCCGGATATTGGTTGCCAACCTTGGCAAACACCCCCAGTATCTGGTCAAACACCAAGTAATTGGGAGTGTAACCCCCATCCTATGGGAATGCTGCCAAAAAAGATGACAGCCGCCGATGTACTCGGAGTTACCACCTCTTCTGAGGAGTTCGCCCCGCCGTCCGAAGACGTCAAGTCTAAGGAGGGGGAGGAAACCGCTACTTCAGCGTCGAACATACCGAGTAACTCGGAATTGCGAACCACACCTGTTCCACAGGACAATGCTCTATCGAGCAACGACCGGATTGATCCGGAAAAAGCACTTGAAGCGCTGGACTTCAGCCACGTGCCAGAGTCGCACCGCGACAAACTCCGTACTATGTTACGGGAATTCACCACAATGTGGGTTGGCTCGCTTGGCGAGATTAATGCAACGGAACACCGGATCGATTAATCCCCGGTGCGCGACCGGTTGCACAACCCCCTTACAGGGCAGGTCCGAAAGCTCGGGAAGAGGAGCAGTCCCAAGTGGACAAGATGCTCCGCGCAGGTGTGATTGAGCCCGCTCAATCACCCTGGGCATCCCCAGTTGTACTGGCTTTAAAGGCCGACGGAACCTGGAGGTTCTGTGTCGACTACCGCCGGCTCAATGCCGTGACTGTTAGGGACACGTACCCCATCCCTCGTATGGACGAGTGCATTGACTCCCTTGGAGACGCCACCGTGTTCACGGCCCTTGATGCCAATTGGGGATATTGGCAAGTACCTGTCAGACAGGAGGATCGCGACAAAACCGCATTCACCTGCCATGCAGGAACGTACCGCTTCAAGCGGATGCCATTTGGGTTAACCAACGCCCCCGCCACCTTTCAGCGTGCAGTAGATATTCTACTCAACCGCTTTAAGTGGCGGAGTTGTCTGGTCTACCTTGATGATATTATCATCTTCTCCAACTCGTTGGACGACCATCTCACTCACGTCCGAAACGTGCTGACCGTACTCCGCGATGCGGGAATTACCCTCAAGTTGAGGAAATGCGAGTTTTTCACAGATACTGTGAAGTATCTGGGTCACATTATCCGTCCTGGACGGTTAGCGATCGAGAAAGCTCGAGTCAAATCCCTCGTTGAGGCGAAAGAACCCCGTACTCAAACGGAACTGCGCTCCTTTCTGGGGCTGGTCAACGTCTATCGACGGTTTATCCCGAACTTTTCGGATACTGCAGCGCCCCTGAACGCGTTGTTGCGAAAGGGGAACCCCCCAAAACTGGGAACATTTACGCCCGAGCAATCGGAAGCTTTTAACTCCTTAAAGGAGGCTGTCACATCAGCACCAATCCTACATCTCCCAAAACTTGGGTTGCCATACTCCGTAGATACGGACTCGAGCGACTACCAAGTCGGGTGTGCTCTTTTTCAAACCACCCCCGAGGGGGAACGACATCCAATTGGTTATTGGTCACGTTCGCTCAATGTTCATGAGCGGAACTACTCCGTATCGGAGAAAGAGTGCCTCGCCGTCGTATGGGCGATGACCACTCTGCGCCCCTACCTTATGGGAATTCACTTCACCGTGTACACGGATCATTCCTCATTGAGGTGGTTGATGAATATCTCCGACCCGTCGGGACGCCTCATGCGCTGGAGACTCCGCCTCGCGAATATGACTTTCAAGTCATTTATAAAAAGGGTGCGCAGAACACCCAGGCCGACGCTTTATCGCGGTTACCCACAAGTGGGGAAGCACTCCCAACGGAGGATGATGAAGTCCCATGCTTCATGGCTATAGACCCGGATGATCCGGAATATGCCGTCGAGGCTAGGCCAGAAACCTGGGACGAGGATGCTGATTTTGACGAACTACTCGCATCGCGAGATAAATCTGAGAACCCGTTACCGGGAAACTTTGTACCGGTATCACCGGAAGAAATGATCCGAGAACAATTTGGCGACCCATTCTGTACGAGAATTCGTGCCCGTATCAACGGTGGTGAAGATCTCCCTTTCGGGGTAAACGACAAAGGCTACCTCGTAAGAAAGGTCGAAGCCCGCCCACAGATTGTGGTACCACATTCCCTACAATCGCGGGTGTTACATCTATCACACTACGCCCCCATTGGAGGTCACTCAGGTGGGAGACAACTCTAGCTAACCCTGCGAAGGGATTTCTATTGGCCCGCAATGGCGGTGGATTGCTACGCAACTGTGTGGTTTTGTAGCGAATGCGCGAAGAATCGCGTCAAGCTCCGCAAAAATGCGAAGAAGATGAAACTATTCCCCGCAAGGGCGCCACTCGAGTTTATCGCAATTGATCTTCTCGTACCACTACTCACCACAAAACGTGGAAACAAGTTCCTACTTGTCATCACCGACCGCTTTTCTAAGCTGGTACGGACTGTCCCTCTTCGGAGGATAACCGCTCTCACGGTGGCCCAGGCTCTGGTGACGCACTGGATTTTTGTCTACGGTCCCCCTGTGGAGGTGCTCTCCGACAACGGGAAGCAGTTCGTGAGCAAGTTCTTACAGGATGTTTGTCGCATCCTGGATGTCAAGAACTTGTTCACGACTACCTACCACCCCCAGTGTAATGGGCAAGTTGAACGGTTTAACCGGACGTTACTCTCGGCGTTAGGTTCCTACGTCGCTGACCACCCAACGAATTGGGATCTCTACGCTGATGCGATAACCTACGCGTACAATACGCAGGTACACCGGACTACCGGAGTTTCGCCATTCGAGTTGGTTCTATCTAGAACACCCCCGCCTGTGGCGCTGGAACCCCAAGCTACCTTGGACAATTTCCCATCTGTGGGTATCTACCGGCAGCAATGGAAGCAATGGCTTTCCAAGCTGGTCCCCGCTGCGCGGAAGTCTATGGCACGGGCCCAAGCCGCTTACAAGCGGAATTTTGACGCTCGCTTGCGAGGAAAGACGCCCCGATTCGGGCAAATAACTACGTCTTCATCAGGAAGGAGTACTACAACCCGGAACGGGAGAAGCGTCACAAACTCTCGCCTGTGGCGGATGGACCCTTCAAGGTCATCTCTGTTAACACCGACACTGTCGTGGTAGAGATGGGCGACACGCACGAACGGATTTCCCGTGATCGTGTTGTCCTTGCCTTTCCTCCCTCGTCAGAGGTAGTCCTGGATCCAGGCAACCCCGTTTCTACGGACTCTGCAACACCGGAACCATCCGGGAGTACTAGACCTACGGTACTACCAAACCCCAGCCGGGGACTCTCAGACCTACCGACTCTGTCGGACTCACCGGCTCAGCCGGGTAATTCGGGCCCCTCAGCGCCCGCCTCTACCACGTCTGCCCCACTGGCGCGCATCTATACCCGCCAGGCGGGGAATGTTATCCCTTATCCCGCCGCTCCGTCTAAGGAGGGGGAGGAGAACACTCGTCTTCGAGGAACAATATCGCCGTCGCAACGGGAAACACACCGTAACATACGGAACACTGACCGTGGAGCACGGAGTATGTCACGCGACGCTAATCCCCCGTTCCCGGGCAGTGCTGTGCAACAGGAACCAGACGCGCAGGCCCCGCAAAAGCAGCAAATACACCGTTTGTCACGGGAAAACGAGAAGCCTCACTCCAATACCGCAGCAGCGGAAAGGCAATCGCCCGATGCCTCGAAGCCGCCGTTGGCGGAAGTCCCCGCGGAAGCGGTTCAATCAGGTCGATCAGACCCGCGCCTTGCGGAGAAGGGGCGCCCAGATACGCCGGCCTCACAGGGAAATACCCACACCCCTCTTGGGGAAAAAGGCAGCCAAGCCGCAGTTGAAGCTTTAAGCCCTGGCTCGCAAGCACCGGAAACGCCTCCCGTCGTTGACGGAATCGAAGCCCCCGCTACGGGGAATAATTTGCGCCAACCCCCGCATCGCTGCGGCGAAGAACCGAGGAACTCGGGAAAAACGCGCGCCATCGCACGCTCGAAACCGGTCGTACCGGACGCTGCTCCTCCTCATGGAGATGGTGCACCGCGCTTAGCGGCAATTCCCCTGAAAAGGGTATCATCGGCACCTGCCCGGCACCCCCCAAAGGGGAATTTTGACCAAAATACCGGTGTACCGGAGTTAGCCCCAGGCAACCCGTCAGTAGCCGGGGACACCACGGCATCGCCGGAACGTATGGTGCAGAGCGCTCGTGCGCCTGGCAGGGAGGCGGTTTGCCACCCAATCACCGTGTCGCACGGGACCCCCCAGGGGATTGTGGAAATGCCGACCCCGCAGGAGCGGTCATCTTCCCGCAAACTCGCGGTTCGTGAGCTCAACCGTGAAGGCGGAGCCCAAGTCCCCCGCCGACTGGCGGTTCGCCCGCAATACCGCGAAAGCGGAAATGAACCTGCCCCAATGGGGAATGACTTGCCGGTGAAAACCGTGGCACCACACACCCTCTTGAGGGATATCTTCCCGCATGAGCAGCGGCCGCTATCACAGCGCACGGCAACGCCGGAGTTATCGCCGAACACCCTGCTAAGGGACATTATACCGCACAGCGGGCAGCCCCCGCAGGGAAGTACAACCACCACCCGGCACGGCCGGCAGGTCTACGAACGAGAGTTCGTAGTAGACTGACTTGTCGGACACACCTGGGACCAGGATGGTATTCTACAATACCGCGTCCGCTGGTACGGGTATGACCCCAATGAGGATACGTGGGAACCAATTGAACACCTCCCACGGTGGCAGGTCGTGCGATACCACCGTCAAACGGGAAGTGCAGCTCCAGCCACGCTGGTAAATGCCCAAGTTGGGTAACGTTGCCGCGCGAACGGAGGGCGATAGGAAAGGATAACAAGGCAAGGTCCGTCGAAGACGGGGAACTCAAATGAGAATCACCGTTCAATACGGCAAAGTTTATTCAAGGGAGCAGCTAGCTCCCCACAACACTATACTACAATAGCCGGCTATGCCAGGAAAAAAGAACCGGAGACGGCGTACGCGCTTTTATCACCCATTTTTGCCTGGGAACCCTCCGCGTCCGCGGTCGTTTTCCCGTCTTAGGGGGGGGATATGTAGTCCAACGCCCTCAGGGAGGGATTCTTGGTACTTGAACGCTTTCCCGATATTATCGGTTGTGTAGTGTGTATATGAACTACGCCCCACAATGGTGGGTATGGACACGTGGGACACGGTTTTGGGCCAATTGGCGGTTGGCCACAGTAGTGGATGTTGTCACGAAATGTGGAATATTTTAGTTAATATTATTTATTATTTTCACACCCATTTCTGGGAAGCTAGTACTTAGTGCGACGGCGCACTGCCGTTGCACCAGTAAAACTTCCCCAACAAGGGACCCCAACCTGGGGAATTGGCTCTAGTTGTTGCCGCTTGCGCGCGTACTCTACTCCTTCTTGGAGGGAAACACCGTAAACCACGGGACATCTAACCCCCTTGCACATCTAAAGGGACCCATCACTGGGAGTATACTTGTTCCAATTGCATTGGTGTTTTGCCCTGTATAGGGATATTGTTACCGGCATCGCCGTTCGTCCCCGTCGCTCTCGCGACTCACTTCGCCCTCTTTTTCTCCTCTTCGCCCTTCCTTTTTCCCCTTTTTAGGGTAGCACCTCCCGCTATCCGCGGCCCTCGTGTGCGCATCCGCTCACACACCCCCACTTACGTGGAAACATACCTCTACTGACGATCACACCCCGCTCACGCGGATACCGATTCTTCGCCTTCACCTCCCTGCGCGAGTCGCGACAGGTGTCCCTGGTCTTACAAACCGGCTTCGCCGTGACACCTCTGGGAGGGCTCTAACCAACTGGGTTCACCTCGTGAGAGGAAGATCCCGAACGTCTTTCGGTGTTTTTCGCCTTTGGGGCATTGCACCACACTTGGGTATAGAGTGAAAGCATATCCCGCTGTTAGTAGCTCTCCTCGGGAAGCCCTCTAAGGATTGTATGCGCCTGCTTCTGGTTAGTGCAGAGGTAGGTAGGCTGCAGAATCCACTTCACATCCGGAGTGTCTGACCGGAAGCCGAGGGTCTGACACTTAGTGATCTTTGACATAATTCTTGGGTTGCGCGCCGTTTCAACAAGAAGTTAAGAAGTTTTATTTGGGGATTGAGCCTCTTGCTCTCCCTAGTGTTGTTTTATTTCATCGAGTTGGTTTAGTTCTTTTGATCCCACTGTTTTCAACTTGTTTTGGGGCTTTTAGCTACGAAGAGCACCCTTTTGGCTTTTATTATTACAACTTTTTGGCCCCCTGCGTCACCGTCCCGTGATGGCGCCCACACACCCACTTATTGCACATTTTTCGTCGCCGTGTGCGCTGTCAGTACGTGACGTGAACTATCACATGCGGCGTTCCTCGAGTTCACAGTGATTTATCATGCAAGTCCGAACTGGCGGCCTTTTGTCATCCCTCTTCACTCAGGAGCAGTATTTACATTTCAGGTAGCAATCCTATCCCTTTCTACTTTCAACATCAATTCTGCCTGTGTTTGTCCGAAAGTGCTGTCTATACGCAGCTCCAGCCTGTGATGCATAAAGCAACAGAGTCAGTCGTATTTCTACAAGAATGCGACAACTACGAGCCCCACTGAATGCACTCGAGAGCAAAGAACAGAACTTCAGTTTAGTTCATTGGCTATTTACTTTTTAGCGTCCATTTGACATGATAGCGCGCCGATGGTTTTGCTTTTTGGTGTTTGCTGCCCATCACCCGCGTTTCACGCAGCACAGAAGGCATGAAAACCTTTGACCAACGCCCTTCAGCCATACCCTTCTGCCCTCTTTCTGGCCCTTCTTCCGTTCAACCGCAGGTTTTATCTTGTTTAAAACGTGAGATAGGGTCCATCGGTCGTTTTTCAGGTGGGTTGGCACCTTGGACCATTTGTTCTTTCCGCCATGTGTTTGCTTTCGTGCGTAAAATCTCTTGAAGCCACTACATCCGCAGACAATCTGCCCTTCGTCAGCCCCCATTACCACCATGGCGAGTTCACGGATGTTCGCCCACTCATCCAGATCGAAGAAAAAGTGCCCGTTGTCCATTGGTTGCAGTTCCGGTTCGAAACCGGCGGGCCAGTTCTCAAAGTCCCATTGAACTCGCGCGTGGTATTTCGCCCATAGGCGAAAGTGGCGTTTTGGAACGCAGTATGACAGATCTCCATCCTGCACGAGCACAAGTGCCCTTTCGGATTCACTCGGCTGCTGTGAATGGCGCAGTGTATGGACTGGAGCGATGTGACAAATCACGCGTTCGATCTCGTCCTCTTGATGCTGAGTTGTGAGGTCAATCTCCGTTATGGGCTCACACAGTTCCCGTTCGCACGTAGCGTCAGAAGTTACAGAAGAACCAGAAGAACTGCAATTGTCGATACAAGCAGAACGGAAATCCATGTTGTGCTGTTCATCCATGTCGGTCGGAAGCCTGTCTGAGGTTGAGATAAAAGCGTTCAAGGTGCCTGTGAATCTTAACAAAAGCGATGGTGTGAAATACGTTCGCGCATACCTGCCGGTGGGTATGAGCAGTATTTATAGAGAAGTGGATGAGCAAGTGAATTAGAAATGGGTACGTTGAGTGCCGGACGTATAATTCGAACGAAGAGGACTCGGAGATCACCAGTTCCCGTGTTCCGTTTCAGGTACCGTCGGTACAACATACACCGCAACACATGAATGCACAATTTGAAAACCGCTGAGCGCCGTCATTCGTCTCTCAGCAGCACCATGCACACGGATCTTCTGATGGGATGGCAGAAAGTATTCGAATTCAACATGGAAAGGAAAGAACCATGAACGTGCGCCGCCATGTTCCGGAGCATACCTGTTCGAATTTCAATCGCAGCGCACGGAGGCACGACTGATGGGAAGGTGGGGAAGCAAAGATTCGAATTGGCACATGGGCTGCTCTTAGTCAGTGCTGCGGTGAGTTGTCAGCGCGTGACTTGCCAGCGAAGCCGTAGAGCACATGTATTACCCTACGCATCGAGATGTGCCCGTGATGTGAGGATCTTCTCTCAAAAGAAGCGAAACGGATCAGGAATTGTACGCTTTCGAGAACGTGGCCTTTGGTACTGACAGAGACTTGCACGGAGCCCAACCCTGGCGTCGTAAATAGCCTGATGGTGCTCTTAATAAGGATGTTCAATCCATACGAGCAGTAACGGCGCGATGCTTGAAGGCGAATCATAATGCCCGGGCATCGAACACTTTTGGCTGTCGAGGAACTCCACTTCAGCTTGCTGACCTGTACGCGCCGCTCGTTGGTTCAGAGTGACTTAATACTCGGAGTGCTGGCCACAGAATGCGTTCCTACATCCCTGCTATTTCAAGGCCTGAAGCCCAGAGTTCTCAGCAACGTAAACGTTATCTTCCTCCGTTAGTTCAGCAAGTGTGGGGTCTACTCTATCTTATATACTGATTCCAGCAGTAGTTCTTCCCTACCAATGACGAATTTAGCACAGTTCTGTGCTCACTTCCTTTCCAAATGTTCTGACCAGTCTGCACTGCTCGGTGCGGTGCGCACTGGCTGTAGCATGACCTGCAGTTCTTCCACAATGGGAGCGTTGAGTTGTTTCAAGCATATTCTTGTCGCAGGAGATTGACGAGGAGGCTAACTTGGAGTAGTTCTTGCATCACTCCGGACGGCACTTCATATATACTAAATTCTACTACGAAACAAAAATGCTTTGAGCAAACGATTTCAGCTTCCAGTATCTTACGCGCACCAGCAAAGGATAGAACACCGAAGCCAAATCGCTTCCTGAAAGTGTGGTGCCATATGTCGCCACCCGAAAGGGACGCGTCTCCATTTGACATATTCTCGATGTGACAACAGTCCAATCTCAGCAATCTCAGCAGCGCACAAGGTTAACGGCTCAGTAGGCGCGCTGATTGAGTCAACATTTACCTGGCTTCCTACGGAAGGTATCTGTCTTGCGCGTCTTGGTGCCTCGAAGCCTATTTAAACCTTTCGTGGCAGTGACATTCCGTATTCACTCCTCTCTCACCCAGCTAGCCGGTTCAACTCAAACCGCTAGGAGCTTCAGCGCCGTGGCTTTACATCATTACACATCCTTTCTCGCATTCAACACCTCGTTTATACGCTGTGATCTGACAATGAGGTATCGATCCGCTGTCCTTTCTTGCTCTCACTTGTATTCAGATTGGGTTGGTGCGGGTTTCGTGATATCTCCATCAGCTTCGAAGGAAGAATGGACGGAAGTCGTAGCGAAGTCGCGACTGTGTCTGCCGCGATGGCCGTTCTGGACCGGTCCGCACGTGGGTGGCAGCGTACAGCTCTCGACGCGCCCAACAGAAGCTGAACGGTTTACGGGAGGAGTTACGACTGTCAAAGCAGTCAAAGAATGCCGATCACAGAAGAAGCATGTGTTGCGCACTCTATACTGGAAGAAGAAGCTGATGAAATGTAGAATGTCGAACATGCGCAAAGCGAGGTTTGAGTGCAGGAAGGGAACGGGGGTGCGGAAGATGATGATTATGAGGAAGAAGAAGTGCAAGTGGAACAGGAGGTGTTTTTCTAAGAAGGGTGTGGCCACTGCAATGGAGACTTCGAAAGTCGAAGAAAGTTGTGACTGTGTGAAGAGGTTGAAGGTGATGAAACAGATCTGGAAAATCAGAAAGGTCAAGTGTGGGGAGTATCGGAAGGCATATGTGATCCAAGCGGGGATTAAGAAAGTCGGGAGGAAGGTGAAATATCTGGAGAAGCTGCTCCGTCCAAAACCGAGCATAGCACCAAGGCCGTATTGAAAGGTCAGGAGGTCTACATTACGTTCTGCAGTATCTAACTACAAGCGAGTACTGACTACAAGCGAGTGCAATGCTTGAGGTGAGGGTTAGGCTAATATGTTGTGAGGAGCCGTTCTCTGTTTTCTGTTCCGACAAGACTTTCTATTAGAGTAGCAATGTAAATGTGAGGGAAAGCTTACCTCACTGCTTCTTCTCGAAACGCTCTCAGTTAGGTACAGATCATATGAAGCGTTGTTCCACCGTCATCTTCTTTGTCGTTCTATCCTTCGAGGCGTATGTGCAAAGAAACGACCACGTCGTTCTGCACGGAACTTCTAATTTTGCTTTTCGGCGGCAAACCAGACTACTACTTTCGTCAGAGCCACTGATCGTACGATGACATAATTACTCTCCTCACAAGGAACAAACGCGCTGCTCACGGAGCGTTTAATTACGCGAACGTGACATTGCCATGCTTGTCTTGGTCAATGCGAGTTACGAATCCTTTAATTACTATGCTCCACCTTCACCAAGCTTTCCAATCCACGTCGTCCACATCGCATTATAAAACCACATTTCCCGCGGCGTCAAGGAAGGCATCTTTCACCTCCACACGCAGCCCAAGATAACACTCGTATAATTCTCCTACCAAAACGAGTGCGCTGTCCCAGTATCTCCAACGAACAAAGCGATGTTTCCCCACTCTCAAACTGTATCTCTGTCAAAGAACGGTACTATCTTTGAAGACAAAAGCGAGAAGGACGTTCAAGACACTCAATCTGAGGGTTCTGAAATCCCTGTACTAGGATTTTGTTACGGAAGCGGTTCAACGGATCCAAAGGTATTGATCCGAGATGGGCTCAATTCC